>JAIPRM010000374.1:27007-59603 GCA_025469315.1 Stegophylla sp. TES_Ste_2020 | reverse complement strand
TGGAAAAAACTACCCAAAATTTGACAAAAACGACTCGGAAACCATCATTTTTTGATCCGAACTATATGTAAATTTAAACATAGATAGAAAATCATATAAGAAAGATTTTGGCGGAAGAAAATTTTGAAAATGTGAAAAAAAAATTTTCCACATTTTTCTAACATTTTTTTTTTTTATATTATTAACTACCTTCTCGTTCAGAATCGTTTTATTAAAGAAATGATTTATCGTTTCTTTAAAATTCAATACACCCATCGTACGAAGAACATCCGTCGTGCGAAGTATGTCTGGTTTTTTTAAAATTTTTTTTTTTTTGGGGGGGGGGTCAATAGTCAATATCACGTATGTAATAATATTTTATTATATAATGTATTTGTTTTTTAATATTATGATATCGCCCAGTGTTTGTTTGCATTGAGCCGACGCGACGTTGTAATAGTTTTTCAACGCAAAAACTTTTGAAAAATGGTAAAAAAAAAAAAAAAAAATAGATATTATACCTAAAATAATATCGACGGACAATTAATACCTGGCTATCAGTGACATGGTGATGGGAAACACGGACATGCGTTTGCCGCCCAACAGATAATCGCTAATCGTGTTCTGTTTGCCGTCCACGCAGCCGTAGTACAGGCCAACGAGCACGGACAGACCGAGCATTAGGGCGAAAGCCGCGTACTCGGCCGCGGGCCAGCCGGACTCTTCCATGGTGTGCTACGGTTTTTGTGTCGGTCGTACGGACGACGGAGACCACCACAATGATGTACATGGATCTATGGATCAACGGATGATCTATCGATCGAAACGCGTGCAAAGAAAACGTGTGGACGTGGACGAGTGGGGGGGGGCAAACGAAAATTAATATAACCGCGCCAAAGGTCATGAACCGACGGCGGCGCGATCGGGACTAGACGGAACGAGTGCCGCCGAGCATTTTGTTTCGTTGTTGTTACCTACTTAGATTCAAAAATTTCCCACCACGTGTTTTTTTTTTTTTTTATCATTCCAATACCGTTTGAGAATAACTACTGTATACGATTAATAATAATTATTATTGTGTGTGCATACGTAATAACAACGATAGTAATAATTATTATTGGTATTCAAAACGATGACGTACATGGCGGGGCGGCGTCGTCGTCAGTTCAGAAAACATAATAATATTATTATTATTATAATTATTAACTACGTACTACTGCGATTTTTCAAACGCGCACGCGTCACTGTGACTTAATTATTATTATTTATGATAGTTACTTGCCAATATATTCGTCAGCTGACCCACTGTGACAACAATATACTATTATCATAATAATAATATTATAATACTGGTCAACTACTAGAACGTGCAATGGAAACGACGGCGGTATACACACTAGTGGTTCTCAACAGGTGTGTCGGTAGGTGTGCCATCAAAAAAAAAAAAAAAAAAAAATTGTTTATTTACATTTTAGAATTTAAACCAGCCATACTCAACGCGCGGCCTAAGAGGTATTTTGAATAACCAATCGGAAAACATATTATATTTGCGAATATTTTACACATAATATTCAAAGGTGAAATATGCAAAAAATGTATATAGAAATCAGATTACTAATATTCTCACCTTGATGACATATTGATTGATCATACAGTAACTAAAAACCATATTTCACTAAAATAGTAAAAAAAATATCTGAAACATTTTTTATCGTTTGGCCCCGCCACTGACCCCCACCCCACCCCACCACCGATCACTACTAGTTAATTCCACTGGATAAAAATAATAAAACGTAAACATAGGTATGGAATGTTAATGCTGTGGTTACACACATTAACTGATCAGGTATGGTTATAATAATAATAATAATACCCAGTAATTCTTTTATATTATTATCACTCTTCGAGTGTGATAAATTTTGAACAAATGATAAATCTTTTTTCAATATATCAAATAATTCTGAAATGAGATTCAGTTTATTCAAGTTTTTTATTAAAACAAAAAAGCCATTTTACTCAGTCAGTTTTATATTCCATTATTGACAACACTGAAAATAATTTTCACATAAATATTTAAAAAAAAAATGTCCTCTCTAAAGAACCATCTAGACTCTAGAGTCAAATTCTGCCAAAACTTTTGGGCAATTATTTGTTTACAAAAAATGGTGCACAGAAAAATAAATATCAATGTAAAAACACTTAGCTTCTTCAATCTCTACTCCACCTAGAATCTAAAATGTTATTTTCACTTTTCAATAAATTATGATTCAGTAAACCAAAAGTGTAAGTATACATTTTTACTTGGGTATTTCTGGCAATAATAATTTAGTAGAAAAATAATATATTTAGAGATATTATGTTACTTGTTCATTAAAATTATGTAAAAAATAAGAAAAAGTACAAAAAAATGAGAAACAAGCAAAAATAAGTTAACTTTATTGGAATTGGAATGATTTGAAACATATTTATCTATAAGAATTATCTCTTTATCACACTCCCTTAAAAAATAGTATTTGCTACAAAATCCGAGACCTACTAATTACCTTAGCAGTTTTTACTGATTTCTCGTAAAGTAGGTATGTTAAGTGAATTTTTATTTTACAAAAATATTTTGAATCTACATATGAGTATACTAGGAGAAAAATTCTCAAACCCTTCCTCACATGTGTACATTAAAATATATTTATAAGAGACCATTGGTAAAACTGTATGCACCAGAAATTTGAATGGTCCCAAAACCGAATTACTTGCGAATTTAATTTACAGTAAAATGGAAATTAGAAGTCATGAACAGAAATTTTCTTTAGTCTTATGGAGTTCCATTTAAGTCAGTTTTTACCATGTACATTTTTAATTTTAACCAATAAATAAAAAAAACAATTCCCGTTGAACAAACAGTAATATTCATAATACTCTTAATATCAAATTGTATAAAGTGTATTTAATGAAAATTTTTTGCTTTAAAAAATAATAACAGCACAGCATCTAAAATTCAATTCTTTTTTAAATTTCACTTCATAAATTGAAATATTTTTTAAATAATATTACAAAATGCAAATATTCTAATAAATTATAATTTTAATTTAAAAAGGATAACATAAAAAAAAAATACTTTGATAACATAAACTTATAAAGAAAAAAAGAATACTTATGAATAATTAATTGATAGATAGAACACATAAAAAATTACATTAAAACAAAAGCAAGCATAATAAAAGTCAACAGACAATCAATTCAAAATAAAAATGTTTCTTTCTGAAACATTATAACAAATTAATTTCTTTCATTTGAATTAAATAAAGGGAGATATTATTCTAAAATGATAATATTTTTTCATCTATTGATCTTCAAACATTTTACTTACCTTTTGATTTAAACGAGGTACCTTTAATTTTTAGTGACACATTTATATTTTCTTATAATATGTGATTACACAGATTGCACACAACTAATCTAGCCAAGCAAGTCATTGCACAAAAAAGTTCTCCGACAGAAAAAAATTCTTTTTTTAAAGAATTTCGTAACTCAATAAGGTTTGCAAACTAAATCCAATAGAAAATATCAATAAATTAGAGGCATCTTTAAAGACAATATACATCAGTATGTCAAAAATCAAACATAACATAAAGTTCACAAATGCAATTTAACAAATACTGATGACACGAACATATAAAATTTGTTTTTTAAATCAGTCTTTAAAGAAACGAGATCAACATCAAACACTTATTAACCAGATATTACAACAAATGTGTTTACATATAGAATAAAATTGACAAACCATATTTGACTGCTTAATATTTTAACTTAAAAGAAATCAGTTCATATTTATCATTGAATGATGATCCAATGATGCTGAAAAAGTATCTGAATATGTTCTCATCATACAATGTCTAGTAAACCACAGGAAACAATTTGCAGATTCTGTAATAAAAATTAAAGGTAATTTTTTTAAAGTTTTTATTTTTTTGAAAACATTTAATTCTCAAAAGATCATACACGAGTCTAAAATTGTTTAAAATTATGAATACTGTAATACTAAATCCGATTAGGTGGTTGATACGAACACAATGGAAAACGTTATATTCATTTAGGTATACTTATGTTATTACGTATGCGTAATCAATAATAATAATTATTATAATAATAGTAGTAATAATAGTAATAATAAATAACATTTGTTTATAATTATTATCAATTTAAATTAAAATAGGTTATTTTTCAGTTTGCTTTAACCTAAATACACGAGCCATCACACTGTTTTTGATCCGCAGCAAGCGGTTGTCAACCAAAGTGGTATCATCTATATAATATTATAATAAACAATATTAGTTTGTAGAATATTGAATTCTTTTTACCAATTATAAATAAATAGCAATAATTAATAAAAATATAACAATAATTTTTTTTCCAGTTTTAAATTTTGAATGAAAACTTTGTGCTGGTGCTTATTAAAACATGCTATAAATTATAATTATATAAAAAAACAATCACAAGCATCAAACATTTTCTTTGATAATTATATATATATATTGTTTTTGGCCTTATTATAAAGAGATCCAACAAAAGGGGCTCAGCAGCTATAAAAATTAAAAAATTAAAATAATAATAATAATAATAATAGTAAATAAACAAAATAAAAATAAACAAAAAACTATTTTTTGTATCAGATTTGACAGTCCAATCGGAATCATATCATTTTTAGCAGATCTTTGTTCGTACATGGCAAGATTTTTAATCACATGAAAACTTATATTTGCTCATTGATATTAACTAATGGCATACACCAAATGAGCAGAAACACAATAATACTGTTCTAATTCTGATTTAAGCAATCATCGCAAGTGCATTGGAAAATAAGAGAAACATTATTTTTAAATCCTAAATTTTGTTTAAAAAAAACCATAAGAAATATTTAATAAAAAAATTGTATGCTAACTATTCAGGATCTATTTAATCTAAATAACTAAGAAGATTTAAATTCAATTAAATATATTCCGATTAGACTATAAGTAACATTCTACAACTTATAAGCGAGTCATTTCTAAAGATTTAAGTTCGACCCCCAAAACAGTCATTTGCATATTGTCTGAAGCCATATCAGCACTGCTCGATGATTCCGTGTAGCTAGGTGTGCCTTCTGTCCATGTAGCTTCCACAGAATGTCTGCCTGCTGAACCCCCGATGCCAGATGTAGTACTGCCTGATCCTACACTCAATGTAGACGACTTACTCTCGCCGGCGTGCGACGAGCCAGGACCATCTGTACGCAGACCTGGTGAAGGACGCCGTATACGAGTCATACTGGAACGTTTGTCATTTACAAATTCACGGCGAATAGCATCCTCAAATGCTGGAGGTGGTGTTGAACAGGTGGAAAAAGTGCCTTCAGGGTCAGTTTGATCACGTGTACGCGTACGTGACATACTTCGACGTTTAGAAGGCGATCGTTTTAGAGGACACAAAAGTTTTTTGAACACAGATCTGAAAATTAAAAATATGTATAAAAATAATGATTACACAGATAAACAAACGAAAAAGTATAACATACTTGGTCATAAAATCCAAAAATCTAGTTGCATAAAAATCAGGCCTGTGCACAGAAACAGTATCTCCATCATGAATGATAGCTTTGAACGTATGCTCTAGTTTTTTCTTAAGGCGATAACTTTGTAATATGTCAATAATTCCAACGAAAAGTAGTAAACTATCACCACTTCCACTTCTAGCGGGAATGCCTCCTCTTGGTGATACACAGTCTTCATCTGAAGAAGTTCCAGTGTCTGCTTGGATACTTTCCATTGCTGTCGAATGGGCCATTAAACGCTGACGATTAGCTTCAGCTGTTCGACTTAAAGTAGATGTTTCTGATAATGTATCTGCATCATTTTCTACAGCCTTGCGTAATCGTGCCACACGTCGCTCTTCTTTCTCTCTTTGAGCAAGGTCTACATTATGCACTCCCACTAAAAGACTGTAGTCCATAATTTTAAAACTTTCTAGAACTCTACAATCTCTTTGCATTGTCTTAAGTAGAGCTGCGTGTGTGTCTGGTTCCAAAAATATTCCATCTGGATGATGTTCTTTGAAATCTAGATCTTTATACGTTGGTGAAGATTTTTGTCTTTCATCTTTGGAAGCTTTCCTTTTATAAGTTGAGCCTTTCAGATCATACTTTTGATGCATTTTTATATTGGAAGGTAGTAAATTGTTCATAGCTACTAATCTAATGTTTTTTGAATTACACTGATAACAGTAAAGACCGAAAAATTTTGGCAACAATGTTCTTGGATTCTGATTCAAATTCATATAATAACCAGGAAGTAGTTTTTGTAAGAATTCCCCTTCCTTATGTTGTACAGTTTTCATAATGAATTCATCATCCCGTGTAAGATAAAATATTGATCCACTAGCACCTGGGTTGGACAACTCTCGAAGAGGTGAGTTACAAAACGATATAAGATAATCGTCCGGCTGAATTCCAAACAAGTCTCTAAAATAGCGGAATGCAATTGGAGCATATGTTTTGAAAATAAACTCTGGAAAATGGTGAGCTGGAGTGTGATTAGTACCGTCACTTGGAAATACAGTTGTTTCTACTGTCATGAAATCTTGCATCAGCAAATCGCGTTCGGGTTTAGAGGCAAGCCCTCCTACTGCATGTTGTATTCCCAGTTGAATAGAGCCCATAATTTGACCAGTTTGAATTTTCTTGTAAGTGATTTCACCATCAACTCCCACTCGTCTGTGTCCAAGCTTCTTCTCTTTTTCTTTAGCTTGAAGATCATCTTGCTCTGCAATCGAGATATCTTTTTCAGTTGCAGCATCTAAAACAAAGGAAAAATTGTAAGTAGAATCTACTTTAAATAATATTATCAGAGCATTTAAAAATAATATTAATACATTTATTGAATTGTTAAAATATATTATACACCAGGAAGTGGTTTTAGTGAGCCACTTAATAGTTTTAAGTTTATACGTTTTTTATAGTCTTCCTCCTACATTCTCCCCCAATCCTTAGTAAGGGCGCCAAATCAACCTTAGCCTACTGGTGACCAAATTACTTCAAATTATTTACTACCTAATTTAATTTATTAAATATAAATATTAATACCTAATTATCAGTATAAGTTTCAAATAGATAATACTAAACACTGCAAGATTGTCACCAAGTTTTTTCATTGTTTTTATCCCCTCTTTAAAATAGAAGTCAAAATAAAATAAATTATTTTCAAGTTTGCCTGATATTTTTCACCTAAATATTTATTTTCAATAACTAATATTATATCATTTTCATTAAAACAAAAATGTCTCAATTGAAAGACACCTCAAACCTTCACAGTTAATGTCATTGTTTACTTTATTGACATCAAATCTACCTACTGTACCTAGAGGGGGTGAAGAAATTTCAATAAATAAAAAACTGCAAATTACACTTACCCCTACCATCCTATGCTATGTTTTACAGATTGTAATTCTAATCTCTAATTATGCAATAAAAATAATTAAATAATACATAATCATTAATAATTCACATACCAAGTTTAGATTAACTTTTAAAGTATTAAATTAGACTTTGAACTAAAATATTTTAGTGCATTTAATTGTATACAAACATAATTGCCTCATTGAAAAAAATTTTACCATGTCCATATCCTTGGATATACCCAACTAAAATAAATACATTTGCGATATTGACATGTGTGTGTGTGTGTGTGTGTGTGTGTGTGTGTGTGTGTGTGTGTGTGTATGCCTTAGGTGTTCTCAAAACCATTTTTAATTAATAAACTAATCATTTTTATTATTTGTATAATGTTGAATGTATTAAATGTTAAACTGTTATCAAACTATATATATTATCACGAAACTATCAAGCTACTTAAATAACATTAAGTGATTACACTCTTACCCAAACTTTTTGCGCATCTTATACAACAAATTAGGTGTTTAAAGAATTTAATTATAGTCATAATAACAGTGTTAAAAACATTTTAAAATGTTTGAAAGAAGATATTGATAAACTATACTATACACGAAAATCGAAATCATTGAATACCATTCGATAGAACAACTTATTTCAGTTAGTTATCATTGTTAAATTCGATAAAATTGAAAATAATTGCTCCTCATTTTTAGTATAGTCAACAGATAAGACGATGTGCATAAGTAGGAACATAAAATATCAATCCCCATCATTCAGTTTGATTCTTACACTATCATTCATATTCGTAATTATTTAATTAAGTAATTAAAAAATTCTACCACAGCAAATTTAAATCTAACCAAAACATTTGACTGTTATTTCTTAAATGTAAAATATATTTATATACATTACTTATTTCAGTTTCATATCTTCTTTGATGTTACCCAAATAATGTAAATTATTTACTATTAAGACATTAAACCGAAAATAATATTATTGATTCTAAAACTTCCAACTACATATTTTCATAAATAAATTTTTTTAAATATAGAGTGAAATACGAAAAGTATGAAAATTAATAAATCATAAAACTGTAAAATACATAATTTGTTAATTTTTTTAAATAAATGTACATTTTTTAAAAGATTATTTCGCCGGAGAACTTAAAACGCAATACCACATAATAATGTCGAAGTATATTTATTTGAGTAGACATCAGTCAAGTATAATAATGTATAATAGCTAAGCGTTATTTTCAGTATTAAACCCCATTATACATTAGCTTTCAAATACATAATACAACGCTCAATGATTAATATTTTTTAACAATAAAAGACCTAACGTATTGATAGGTTCAGTCTTTTTCACCGTTACCCCCACACTAAACCTTGAAGAAACATGTACGCATGTAGACCATTTTCTACCATTCGTACGATAATAATGAACATTCAAACATTTTTCATTTTAAAAAATACACTTTTTTCAAACAATAATCAAAATCATGAAGAAATATTAACGTACGTATTTTTACAAGTAGGTACTAATATGAGTAAAATTTGTTTACCTATATGAATTATACGTGGGGTTTTTCGTGATATTTCAATTTTCAAGCGAGTTACGAGCATTTTAAAATTGTTATGTTTTAAAGATTTATAATTCACTAGAAAATTGAAATATCACAAAATACCCACATACAATCACAGATAATGTTCTCATTTTTCAGTTTTATAATAGGTCACTTGACTAATATTCAAACTGACATAATGAAATTGATTCTGCTGAATAGGAATTCACCAAGTTGTAAGTTGATAAGACGAAGACAACACATGCAGCTGCTGGTGTAGCCTCTAAAAACGGCCTACTTATTATCTAATGACTAGGACATATTATTATCTTATCATATTATTCAAGATATTTATCTAAAAATTTATGGGAAGACTTTAAGATTAGAAAATTGTTATAATAATATTAATAATTATTAAATTATACTACATGATTAATCAATTTATTTTTGATATATTAATTGATATTATATGATTTATATTTTATTAGTTTTAATGCTTTGTTAACAATAAAACATTCTTATAGTAAATTAAGCTACTATTGTAACTGCCTTGAATGAGTATTATACAACCTTAAACAAAATTATCACTTATTGATAAGATTAAAGTATATTATTATTATCTAACATAATATTTAACTACATAAGTCATAAATACAATTTCATATAATATATTACAACATATTTGACAACATAAAATATATCATTATAATCCAAATATCAATATAATTCAAACATTATACATTGATATCTTGGACATGTTGAATCATTTAATTAATAAAAGTTATATTTCTTTGTACCAATTAAATATTTATAATATTAATTACACATATAATATGCCTTTTTAAGCAATGCTCAATATTTTGATAATTCATACCAGCATTAGTCTGGTAAAAAATACTTTTATTTTATATTCAGAATACAAATTAGAAAAATAAGTGAAATATGTCCTCGATTACTATTTAAGAAATATATTTAGGATACCTTTTTGAATATTTGAAAAATTATTCAAATACTTTGAGAATATTATTTTAATTTCTTTTTTTTTTTAAGTATTTTTTTTTTTTTTAGATTGCATAAAATAATAAAATATACATAGTCATTATATCATATTAATTACTAAGAATCTTTATTATATTTTAGATAATTGAATTAATTAGATTTTGTCACATCAGACCACCATAACTTATTCAAAATTTGTCATTCTGTTTATTATTAATATTATTTGTAAACACAAACACATTTTTTTTTATCTGAAAAAAGTATTAAAATATAAAATAAAAATACTAAAATAGCAAATTCAAAAAAGTATATATTATAAGAATATACTATATTTTAAAAGGTAGAATGGTATTCAAATACACAGACTACCCCAGATATACTTTGGAGTATGAGCATTCTTTGCTCCTTGGGTGGGACTTGGTGGTGTGTTAAATTTTAAAGAAATGATAAATCATTTCTTCAATAAAACGATTCTGAGCAGAGCTTTTGTTACGGTGTTTACCAACATTAAAAATTAATATAATTTAAAAATAAATATTGTTTGACTATTTTGATACCATGGTTTAGCCATATTCAACAATTGATATAAATTTGTAAATAAATAATTAATAAAAATAAATAAATTTATTGCTATCAAGTTTTTTGTAACAACTAAATAAACAAATACATAAATCAAAGCAAAATAAAGTAACATGAAAACACATTTTATGCTGAGTCAACCCTTTAGGAAAATATAAATCTTGAAAAATTACCCTTTCTAAAGTACCATCTTGAACTGAACTCTAATTGAAAAAGGTTACTGATCGAATTTTCAGGACAAGTATTTTTAAACAACAAAAAAAAATCTGACTTCTGAAAAAATTACGTAGTAAAAACCAAAAATCTGAATATTTGTGTTAGACTGGTAATTTATATTATCATCACAGGTTAGGTTAAAAAATCAGTTCACTGGTTTAAGCAGTAGCTGGAAATATACATACATTACACCTAAACACATAACTTTCCTTCTTTAGTAGTTGGGTAAAAAATATTCATAGAAGGAAAAAAATAAACATCATTGTAAAATACTTTTATTTAAATATTTTACAAGACTAATCAGCATACTTTTATAAATTCTATATACAAGAGATAAATTAATTGGAATGTCAGTAGGTAATTCTTGATATAATAATATAATGTAGATATTTTAATGTAGTTTTTTTAATGAAACATGACTAATAGCCTACCTTTTGCCATGATTTATAAAACAAATTTTAAAAACATTTATAATTTGAGAATAGACATTTTATAGTGTTACTTAAATATGTATGGATTTTACATCATAATATTCTTCTTTTTTTCAACACGAGATAGAAATCTAACTTTTATATGTAAATTTGTTCATCTCATTCTGATTCAAAATAAACTAAGTTTTTTTTTTAGATTCTGATTGGAACGAAGAAGCTAGTGTTTTTACAATGATGTTTATTTTTCTTTTTTTTATGTGTGTACAATTTTATGTAAAAATACTTATCCAAAAGTTTCGAACAGCAATTTTTTGAATCACAATTTGTCTCTAAATGATACTTTTAAGAGGTAATTTTTCAAAATTCCCAATAGTTTCTGTTTTTATTAATGCTTTTTGCAGTTATTCTAATTGTGACATTTCAATGTTTATTATGCCATAATAATAAAATAATTTAAATTTAATTATTAGAAATGTAAAAATCCACTTCTTAGTAATTTATACCTATAGGTACAGCTATAAATCTATGTCAAACACAAAATATGGATTACAGAAATTATTGTTTTCATTTATAGTAGTAGAACGGTGTATCTGACTAACATATGAGCAGTAATTAAAAATAAATTTGTTTCAAATTGGTTGAACTTTGAATGAGTGATTTAAATCTCCCCTCTCTCTCAAAAAAATAAAAAAATATTTATGTACTTTGCACCTTGGGTGGCATACTCTTGACGGATGTTGGCATGTTGAATTTTAAAGAAACATTTGGATCTATAAAGTTACTGATTGAAACTTTTTGACAAGTATTTCTATACAAAAAAGTGCTTCCAGAAAGAGAAAAAAATAAAATTATAAATAAACATCATTATAAATACACAAGCTTCTTTGCTTCACTCAGAATCTAAAACAATATTATTCCATATACATTTAGCCTAGTTTTTAGATAACTCTAAGACAGTTAAAATTAATTATTATATATTTAAAAAATGGCCAGGAATTATAAAGAATGTCAATATTTTATTCTTTGTCATTAATGTATTATTAGAATTAATAGCACCCATATGAATGTTTTAAAGAGGGCAGTATATACATTTTAAAATATCAATAGCTTTTTATAAAAGATTTATTAAAGGTAAATAATTGTATTTTATATTTTTCGACATAAAATAAAAATTCCCTACAGACATTACTTATTTTATATGGCTTAATGCCTTAATGGTCATTATTTTATTCAAAGCGCATTTTAAAAAATATTTAATTATCATATTAAAAAGTTTGGATATCTTTAAAATACATTGATCTTCATTAAGAACCATTATCTACACTAAAATACATTAATTTATCAAATTTACTTAAAATTATGCGTGATAAATTTGATGTGTAACAAAATAATAAAAGCAAGAGAAGTTACTTGACACACAGTTATTTTTCGATATTTTTGCAGTCAAATTTTTCATTTTAAATCATTCATTATTGTGTAGTTGATCTAAAACTGTATAAATTATCAATTTATTGACACATAAGAATGAAGTTCAGTAAACGATTATTTAATAGGCTAACAAATTTAATCAGTAGTGCTAAATTGATTAGGTACTTTATTAATTATATATTTTTTTTATATTAATAATTTATTTATATATATATATATGTATATATATCTCGATGGCGACAATCCAGACATAAATGACATTTTCAAACATTTTCAGGAGAGCCAAAAAACAATTTTTTTCAAAATAACTCTATTTATCAAGTTATGTTTCTGATTTTGAAAAATTTGATAAGAATAAAAAAGTTTATTTTCATTCTATTTTAGATGATCCTTCAATAATTGATTTAATTTATCATTCATATCAATTAAAAATAGGGTGTAATATGTGATTTAGCGCTTATGCCTAATTTTTTTTTTCTTACCTGTATTTTTGGTGTTCTGACTTATGAATATGAGCGCCACAAATATTTAATTTATGTAAACTTAATCTAGTTACCAATTTAATTATTTTTGTCTTAGCCTTAATTTGATTAAAGTAGTAACTATGATGATAACATAATATAGATGTAATATTAATAATTATATTAATAATCTAAATTATTTACTTACACTGTATTTTCAATAAATTGAATATATAAAATCACAAACCACTTTTTGTCACTTAAGCCCAACAAAATAAAATTGTATGGCATTTATGCCTACATTAAAAATTTAAATGTCACTTAAGCCTTTTAAATGTGTATACCTGTTAATTAATATTATACTTTGTGACGCTTATACCTAAATATAAAATTATAATTTTAATCGTAAAAAATAATCGTACTGATAAATTGGGAAGAACAATAAATAGAGACTATGTATAAATAGAGACTGTCGCTTATTTTCTAATAACAAAAACCTAATTTTGTAAAAAGTGTCGCTTATACCATTTTGGATTGTCACCATTGATATATATAACTATAAAAAATATACATTTAATAATAATACTAATTACCAACATACTATAATATGATAAATTTAAAATTTAGGTAATAAACAGTCCCCAAAAGAAATATTCAGATATTGGAAGAACTATTTATTGATACTCTCTGCTAAATCAAACAAATCATAGAATCCACCATAGATATGTACATACAAAGGGGCAAGGGTGTGGCTACCAGGCTAAAGCCCCTCCCCAAAAGTACCATCTGAATGTGATTCAGATTCTATAGAGTTACTGATCAAAATTTTTGGACAAGTATTTTTATACAAAAAAGTTTTCCCAGTAAAAGAAAAAAAAGAAAAATCATAAGATTCGCTATCACTGAAAATCTAAAATTTAAAAATAAATAAATAAGTAAACATCATTGAAAAAACACTAGCTTGATCACTTCGTTCAGAATCTAAAAATAAGGGTTGTCAATAAAAAATTCTAAGTTTTATTGCACATGCATACACTGTAAGGAAGAAAAATTTGAAAATTATTAAATAATATCAAATACTTACCAAAAATAATGTTTAATTATGTAACTCTTATTTGAATTTTAGTGGTAAAGATAGATTAGAATTTCATAAAAAAAATTATGCATAAATTCAAATTTTGACATGCGTTAACTTGGTAAATTTTGAAAATAAAAACTTTTTATACAAAAATTGTTATTTAAAAAAATCAATCTATACGAAAATGTAGAAAAAAAAAGGGTTGTTATTTAGAAAAATGTAAGTTGTATTGCGCATGCGCACACCAAAAGAGTAAAAAAATTGAAAATCGTCAAAAAATGAGTATTTTGATACTCTTTTAGCCCAACGAAAAATTAATTTTAATAGGACGTTATCTAACTGAGATATTTAGTGGTACCTGAGAGCATATTCATACTATATATACGAGATAGTCTGCGAAGTTTCCAACCTAACAAAGATAAAAGACAATTTTTTTTTTTTAAGTAAACATGTAAACAACTGCAAATCCAAAATATAATATTATAATATATTTTGATTGCACAGTTGTTATGACTTAAATATATCTTTAAGATATTATTATTCTTGAATATGATTAAGTGTTACATTATTTTTCAGTGTCATAAACAATTTTAGTTTAAAAATATTTTATAGCAAAGAGAAAAATTTAATAAAATACTTATGTTTCATATTTACTGAGTAATAATACAATAAATAAATAGTTATAATTCAATCGCTGCAGTATACCTACACTATTATAATAAATTTTGTAGTGGCGATTCCTATCAGACATTTTACAGAAACAAAAAATTTTTACTTTGATCCTTCTCCCTAAAAGTGCCACTAACATAGTTTGCATTGTTGACTTCGCAAAGTTAAGAAGGTAGCAATTTTTATTTTATTTGTTTTTTAATAACTAACAGGTATTTACTATAAAGAAGTATCATATTTAAGAACAATAATATTTTAAAGAAATATTTAAATACATAGGGAGATCAAAATATGTAAATACATTATCAAGTTTTTAATGTATTTATCACACCTAATTATATTATATTCAGATATTCTACTAGATTTTTTTTGTATCTATTTTATAATAGAGATAAAATATATAATATTATTATTATGTATTTTATCTTCAAAAATAAAATCATAAAGAGCAAATAAATTCTTAAAAAGTTCTTACTAATATATGAGAATATTTTTATATTAACTTAGGAGGTGTAAAGTGGTATTTACTTCCACTGTTTGACTTTGAAAAAAAATGACCTCATCTCCTCTCCAATGTCTTATACTCAGAAATTATTGATATTATTACCTACTACTAACAATTTATGTATATTAATATAGATAGCGTGTATTATGGTAATAAATGATAAGTGAAAAATATATATTTTGATAATTACTGGTAGCTTTAAACTTGTACTGAAAAGTTTAGCTTTTAGAACTTATCAGTTTTTGCCACAATGGTACAGATATATGTATTTCAGAAAAAAAGTACTTTTCATACTTATGACATTTGAGGAATGGACAAAATTAATTACATTAATTTCCAAATTACCTATAATGATTTTGAGATACAACAACAGTTTATGAAGTATAATTATTTGGTATTAGATTACATAGGTACTAATACTACTAACACAATGCCATTAAATTAATCTTACCCAATTTTTTTTACTAATACCCAGTATCATTAATTATACCTATTTAAAAATGAATACATCATAAATAAATATATTATATATTATTAAATAATTTTAAATTAAATATAATAACTAATTAGTAATGGTCAAGGTAATGTTTTAACCCATAACATTTTTAATTGATTAAATATTTGAAAAAATAATGTTTAATTAATATTTAATGTGTTAAATACCTTTATCAAGAGCTGATTCAACCTGTTCATCAACAGCGGGTCTAATATCGTTGTTATCCATTTTGTTTATAATTCTGTAATTAGAATATCTTTATCTTTGCATGATCCAAGAGATTCAACCACTTCAGCAACAACTAACTCATGGAATCGTCGACTATAGCCTTTACTAATATTCGATAGTAACGCAAATTGAGTTTCGTAACAGGTTTGTGAAATATTATTATCTTGATCAAAGGCTTCAGCGACAACACGAAAACCACTATTGTTCAAGAGCACACAAAACTGTAGATTTTCAAGTGTTTGAATATTCAGGTATACACCATCGGATACCACCAAAGACGATATACTAATATGATTCACCAGTAATTTTTCACTCTCAATTATAAACTTTGTTTCAGCGATCCAATCGCGCGGCTTTTCCATGTAAGTGTTTGATCTGAAAAATATGAAAAATTCATTAATATCCAGGTAGTAGCAATCAAGATGAACCAGTTTAAGCCAAGGTTAATAACATTTTGCCTAACCTAAAAAAAAATTGGTCTAAGTTGAAGGACACAAAATATCAAGAATACATAGTTATATCAAATTTAAACGACAACAAAATAAACATAAACGTAACAATATGAGGCCACAGGTCATAAGCTAAGTACATCGTTAATACTGGGACGTAGATTACATGAATAATTCACCGTAGATAGGTGTATAATGTAGTTAGGGTAGACTTACGAGTTACGGGCGTTTTGTTCAAGGATTTACTGGGAAATCTATGGGAAAAGGCAGAAGCCAATAAACCAACTCTTTAAACGCAAAAATAATGCATTAAGTACAGTCTACAATATAAAGTTGAGGTAACATTTAAAAATTATAAACTAAATTTCTACAAAATAATAACAGAACCCAAAAAAGTTATCACTAGTCTTCGGAAGTGTTGATAATAGGAACGGTTTTTGGCTTGAAGCTAGCGACGATCAATGAATTATATTATCTTTCTTTATTTTTTCTTCTCTCATCCAAACACAGCTGCCGGACTGCGCAGAGCGTACGTTATTTTACTCGCGGTTGCGCACGTTGTCCTATTTAATGCTTTGTGCACTTGTTACAATATAGTATTGCCGGACTTCACGTTTTGTGATTTGTCAGATTAATTGTGAACCACAGAACTTTTTACGTACGATAATGCTATAAAAATAAAGAAAAATACTTGGAAAATATTTTAAGAAGCAAATAAAAAAATTGTATATAAATTTATTACACCATCCGGTTTTCTGAAAAAAAAAGATTTATCTTAAATCCACGTACATGACGACACTTGTAATTTTACTGTAATAACGCATAAATATTTCGTTCGCAACTAAAAATTGCGAACTATATACCGATCGACACCAGACTACCGTATTTCCGTTTTATTTTGACCGTGTGTACACCTACACTCACACATTTGACGTTCTCGACGATCCGAGTATGACTTAAAAATGATCGGCAAAACATATTAAGAAAGAGTAGGTAACTCTATACAATAATAATAATAATAATAATAGTAATAACTACCTCAGTATCTACTTTAGAAAGTCTGTAACCTAAACAGAGTAGTAACTAGCAGTAGAGGTACAATAATACGACAGCGATGACCTAAAACGTGTCTGAACATAATTTTTCATTATAAACTTTATGGTTGGTATTTAATTATTTTAATCTACCTGACGGACGAAAATATTGTCACACTTTTAATTAAATGAACAATGCACATATTATAAAAAAAAAAAAAAATAGATGATAAACATAATAAACGGAAATTATTAAACTGGTAGACTGCTGCTTTTTGTATAATATTAAGTACTCTCTCGCCCCTGCGCGCACATACCTACGAACGGATTACTTTTTCGCCGAATTCATAGTGTTACGCACACACGTTTAATCTGGTTGGTACGATATTTCATTAATAATTATTTATTTAGAAAACAAATTCATATTTACGTTAAATCACGTGAAATAGGTATCTACTGGCTACACAGTACTTGTGCAAAAAAAGACTAGATGTTTTAGATTTTCTTTTCATATTATTATGTTGGGTTTAAAAAAAATAATTGAGTGCATATAAGAAATAATTATAAATTCTTCGATAGATTAATAAAACATTGATGGTATGCTTTCCGTTTAATTTCCTCGCTGACGCAATAACAAATAATTTATTATATTATTCATTATTGATTTTATGATTGTCTTTAGTGGCTTAGTCACATTGTTATTATGATGATACTCAGCACTCGAGTATTTCTATATTAGGTACTTGCACTATACTATACAGTATACAATACATATGTTCCGTGTTCGAAGTACTGTAAATCAGTAGGTACACGGCGCCCATTATTGTGTAGTGAATACGCACTACGTTTTGTAGGTGTAACGGATCCAGTGGGGGTGGTGCACGGAGCACGTACTCCCCCTTAGTTACAGATTTGCAGATTAAATTCAATAACACATTTAACTTGGCATCAAGTTTCAAAATTGTCGATGCTATGTTAAAATAATAACTATGCTTAGGTACTGTGATCACGGCATTTTGTGGTTGTTATTTTACTAAATCTAAAAATACATTCAACATACTAACGATAAAAGAGGGTATTTACTAAAAGATGTATTTTTTAGTTACCCCAGACCCAGAGCATTCTTAACTCATAACGCAAATCACACAAATGAAGTTTACATCCCCGTTTATACCGTTTTAAATGTTTCGATGTTCTCAAAATAATTATAGCTAATTTATTAAATGTGTCATTGACCATCATTAACCATTAAAATAATTTTTTAATTATTAACATAATTAACACATAATGTTTTCTAACGAAATATTTCCAAAATTATAAATTTATCCAAAAAGTTGTAGTTATTTTTTTGGAGGTATGACTAAATAAATAAATCCGATTTGATGAAGTGTCATATTTTATAATTTTTACTAAAATTTGAGGTAGTTTTCTCTAATTTTTAAAAAGCTATTGAGAATTTTGAAAAATTCTTATATTACTCAGTTATTATCATTTACACCATGGCGTATTACGGCAAGGATAGACCCCACTTGTCCCTTTTTTTATGTTACTATTTTATGATGGAAATACAAATTAATTCGAATTATTATTTTATCGAAAACAATCAGTACGTTTATTCTATGAGTTCCGATACACAACTTTATTGGCATTTACAGTGGTCATTTTTCTCTATTGTCAATAGTTTTGCCTCAACAAGGAAAAATTGAATAAAAATGGAAAAATATCTTGCTCATCACTCCCACGTTATTAACATTTCTAAGCATAAGGGAAAACTACCGAAAAATTGACAAACAACAATAAAATATGCCATAACCTGAATTTTCATTAATTGTATTTTTATTTTTTAACATCACTTCAAAAATAATAGAGCTAGAAAATTGAAACTTTAATTAACTACTAAAAATAAACTCGCGCATATTTAAAAAAAGAATTTGACCATTTTGAGCTAAGTTATGGCACTATGAAAATATTGGAAATATCTAGTTTTTTGTAAGTTTTATTTTATAAAATGTTAAATTCTTGTTATTAAAACCTGGAACTTTAACATAACCTTACTCACATAGGTATATATCTAAATAACATGAAAAAATTGTAATATATATCTAATAATTCTTTTAATTTATTTTTCTTACGATTAGTACTTGTACACACATTACTGATTCAATTTAACAGGCATTAATAATTATTGCCAATGAATGCAATAATAATGGAAATAATATTATTATGTATTAGTTTGATATTTTTCATTTCTAATAATTTCTTTGATAAATATACTTAATATTGGGTACATTTATTGTACCTTACTGTAGTTTAATACCGGTAGAACACTAGGAAATAATACAATTTAATAGTATTCACCAAAAATTAATTATAATATAAATATATTTTCCCTCAACTTATCGAACATCGGTTCATTGGCTATAGGCTAATGACAGTTAGTCGGGTAACCAACAGTCGGCGAATCAGTTATAGGCTCATCGTTCCAGTCCCGATGTATAAAATGTGTATGTTTCTATATAATATTTATATGCTTTCATATAAAAATGAATGGCAAATAGGCCATTCATTACAATTTATTATAATCAACAACGATCCAAAATAATAAAACGATTATCTTAATAACAAAATCTATTCAACTATGTATCTACTTCCATATTTACTTTTTGTATTTAATTTTACAAATTATAAATTAGCACTTTTTATAAATCTGAATAGAAAAAGAAATTCTCGTAATTTCATCATCACTATATTATTTGCTCCCGGTGCAGTACCTAGGGCCGCTGGGAAGAAATTCATTTGATTTTAAGGAAACATTGCTCTATACTTCCAATTTAATTTATTTTGAAACTATTATACTTTATTAAAACCAAAAAATGTGTTGTAATTATATTTTAGTTCTGCAATAGCTAAACTCAGTTAAAATTGTATGAAATTAGGTCTCTTTGTCAGACATCAGTATAGGTAGAAGACAATAATAAATTTAATCAGATATATTTAATTTAGAATTAGATTTAAATGCACTTTATATCACGCGCTGCAGTGAATTATTTGTATTGTATTCTCATGTTGTTTTTGTGCGGAATCTAACGGGCGAATAAAATGTATTTAGTGGTCAGTTGAATTAAGTGTGGTCAAGGACAATTATGTACTAGCAAATGTTCACTTACCTAGATACATTTTAAATAGCATATGGAAAATTATGTACTAAATATTTATTGACAGTATTTAAACAGTTTGTTAAAATTATGGTAGGTATGCGTAGGTGGTTGAATCCAATGAAATATTTTAATAAAAACTGGATAAATGTAGTAGTAGGTACTGTATAGCTGTAAGCAAACATTATATTGGGAAATAGTAATATTTATTTGATTTCTGTTAAACGAGTTGGTAAAAATAAAAAATAATAACACAATAATTATTACACTGTTTTGCCAAAAGCATTTTCATGTTTTTTCATTTATGACTGATAAAATCAAACAATGTAACATAACGTTTAAAATTAAAATAAAGTGATATCAAAAACACAACGTCTATCTAATGCCTGTTTACGTAAATAATAAATAATAATAATAGCTAACTACACACGAGTGGTTTTAGCTACGAATCCAAAGACCACACCAAACAGCCCTACAAATGTACCAAATAGTTGTTAAGGTAAAATAATTCGGAAATGAAGTTATTGGGCAGTTTACTTGTGTAGTTGTGTACAGGTTTAAATTAGGTATACGTAAATTAAATGGTTACTTTTATGCGTTAACACTATTACAAATATAGGTAACACATAGACTATAGAGTTTATAATGTAGCTATTGTAGATAGTCTTATTATAATATTATAATCTGCAACAATAAAATATGTCAGTATTTCTAATATTTTATAAAATAAATTTAAAAATTAAATAATAAATGCTTTTTATCATTTTTTCTATTGTTATTTATTTTTTACCGACATCGTAATCATCCATTTGGCTGATGATTAAGATATTACTAATTGCTATCATTTTCTCTATATTATGTATAGGGTTTAGATTTTAAGGCAATATAAGCTATAAAAAAGACACAAAAAGTTTGAAAAAAGTAAAAAAAAGGCATTTATAAGACAATAAATTATTTTTCAACTATTTAAAATTATTGTGTTGAAAAAAAAATTAACCAATATATATTTTGATAATTTATCTTCATTATGTTTTCATGTTCATCATATTTTTGCAAGTTCTTATCACTTTTTATGGTAAAAAATGTTCAAGATTAATGTGACTAATAGTTAATTTAACATAAAATATCAAAAAAAAAAAAAAAAGGAGGAAAAAACTAAAGGCATTTATAGATGTAAAAAGCAAAGGAATGGCAAAAAGTGATTGTTCATAAGCGTAAAAATTAAATGAAACACATTTTTGTATAAGAATTATCTTTCTATGATTTATCTCCCAAAAAAGGCATTTGCATCAATATCCTAACCATAATTAATTATGTATAATAGCACGTATGAGACATTTTGTTCTACCCAAAGTGTGGTTGAAATGTTTTATAAAGACTTAAAATAATTGTTTTAACATTGTTTAGCACAATTATAATTATCAATGCAGTTCTTACAATGAAGACATATTTAAAGCGCTGTTTGTTTTACCTAGTATATTATTTATATAACCTGATTAATTGGATTACCTTCTATTGGAATGGATTCGTATAAAAAATGTTAGTATTCTTGAAAGTGTTGCTTCAATGTACAAATATATAAACTAAATAATATTATGATAATGATAGCAAATTATCACTGTTATAGACTTTCAGTTCTGTGTAATAAACATATTTACATTTTGCTATACCGATTTGACTGTGTTGAAATGGATAAGTAGTAATTGACATTTTAACATACAACAAATATTTTATTTTAACTATATTTATTATTTACCAGTACAATTTTTTTACTAATTAAATAACTGTCAATTCATCAAACGGATATTCTTCGCTCCTTGGGTCATATACTCTTGGTGTGTATTCAGAATTAAAAAAAAAAAGATAAATCATTACTTCAATAAGACGATTTTGAACGAAGGAAGTTAATAATACCTATAAAGAACAATAATAGTCGTCATTTTCAATATACCCACCAAAAGTATCTGATCCGAAGAGCGATGACTATCCATGGTGCGAAGTATGTCCGGCTTTCTTGTCTATACTTTACTTTACTTAAATTTTTTACCTAATAAATAAAGAAAAGAAAAAATAATTATTCAGAAAAAAATTGAATTATATTTTCTATTAATTGATTTACTTAATGAAATCTAATGAGAAAAACATAGTTGTTCATAAGTCAAAAGTCGATATTAATCACTATGTTGAAAACGATCATCTTCGTAGACATCGGTCCTCTTAAAAATCTAAAAAATTTATTATGATTATAATATGCACAATTTTAGTGTTTGCTTGTATGAGAGAAAAATTCGAATTGTAAATATATTATTTAATAGGTATTGATTTCCAAACCTTGAAAAATGTAAATAAATGTCTTAAGTGCCGTTGCGCTTGATCAGTTAATATTTTATAGCTTTTGTTTTAACTCAAATATTAACCTTCTTGTCCATAGGACGTGCGCAGACTTCTGAGTCTAGTAAGGCTAAATTTAATCTGACCGTCCCCTACCCTAATCTTCACGATCAGTTTCATATAAATTCTGTAAATTTAATGATTTAATTATATAGTAAATAAAAACATTGATTTATATTTTATGAAAGATTTTCAGAGCCATTAAACACATAATTAGTATAATTAGTAAGGTTGTATTAATTTTTTAGCTCATGATATCAAGAATTTAAAAAATTATCGAAAAAGGCCAATCAGCCGCACTCGTGCGCAAGCTTATGCTTCTATGTCATCTCTATTTTTTTTAATTTTCATATTTGTTATGTAACTGATTTAAATACGTATTTGATTCGTACTCATATAAATATTATTAATGTAAAATATTGAATTCGACGTCACACTATATATATGTATATTAATTGCAGCTAAAATCGTACAGGTGCGTTTAAGAGAGTTAAGCCCCCAATTTTTTAAAAAATTGAATTAGGTTAAAGTCCTTAAGAGAGGCTCACTAAAATATATAAAAATATTAGTCACCGAAAAATCTATAAATTCTAGTTGCGTCTGTTTATAAACAATCAATAATAAAAGTTTGAAAACGCAATTTATTTTACTTCATTATATTATGTAATAATATAATAATTTTAAAGCTCAAAATGATGAGTACCTACTTCTATAAATATTTGATTTTAGTTTAAGTAGGTATGAATTTAAGATAAATCATAATAGTTGGATTTTACACTGAATAACGTCTTCAAATGTATTTTTCGTTAATGCAATATTTATGTCTTTTGAACGACAAAACACAGTGCATAGGAAAATACCTTAGAATATTATAATACCTACTATGTTGACGTGCCATTAAGTGCTTGAGCTCGGGTGATCGAATATACGCAAGAATCGTGATAATTTAACACAACACGACTATATATATACTAAGTCCTACTTGTAGTTTAATTTGTAAAAGATAAAAGGTCACATTTTTTTAAGGTACAACAAATCAAATATTGCAATATTAATGTGTTTTAATGTTAACAGTCAATACACATTATTAGACACCCGAATTACGTACATTTGCATACTGAATGTCACGCATTGTAATAAGGATTTGAAATGTCGGTATTTCGAATCGATCTAATTTCATTGATTAAATATTATTTTAGATATAAATAAATATTTGGAGGGAAGAGGACACGAGGTATATTATTTTTTTTCAGTGCATATAATTTTCACATCTTATTCAATTTAGGTAAACAACCAAATTATACCATTTATCCATTTCGAAATGTTTAAATACTTTTGAAATATCTTTTTAATTTTGTACACCAACAAACTATTATAAATGATAGGGAAAATCTTAAAAATTAATTTCTTCAAGTTGTATGCATATTTAGTACTAAAATGTGTATGAGTATGTTGTATGGTTTTGTATTGTTTGTAATATTCCTGTTTGCTACATCCTAAATTTGAACTGTTTACTATATTTTATTATTTATTTCTTCTTAAATTTAAAATTAAATAATATATATATTTATATATATAAGTACAAAATTAAAACAAAATTATGATTGAATAAATTTAATATAAATTATATAAAGGTTAATGATATTATTATTATAATTTTATATAATTTTTATAATTGTTTTTTATGTATTAAAAATTATCTCTCTCCAAAATTGATTGAATCCACTATTGATTGGATTCATAGACTTTTTTTAGTGTTCAATCTATTCATCTATAGTTGTTAATGCAAGCGTGGCCAACTTTAGTGTACTTATGATCACCCACTGAGTTCGTCAAGATTGTCTCAACCGCCTTACCCTAATTAAACGGCAATTACATTTTTTTCTTCACCCTTGCAAATTTTTTACTATGCGTTTGTAAAAATAAATTATTTGTACGTATCAATTAATTCTTTTAATTATAAGATAATATAAGATATTGTATTTAATACAATTTTTATTATTTTTAAGTCGAAAAGGTTCTTGTGTAATTTAAGTAATTAAACTTCTATGTTAATTAGAACTTGGAGGTTAATGAAAAACTTGTAACTCAACCTGACCGGTGGGTTTTATCTAACAGCCGATTTACATATTATTTTGTACGAACGTGATATCGATACGAGATTTGTAATTACTAATTAGTAATCAAAAGAGCACTCAGAGAAGGAAAAAGAGTGGGTTTAACCCTTGTTCAATTCAATTAAATTGACCAAAAATACGATTTTTATGCTTCTGTATTAAATTGAATTTCGGCAAAAACCGTCAACAATTTGTAATATAATTATAATATATATATAATATGTATAGTTATACATATATGTATATATATAATTTATATGAAGTCTTAGTCATGCAATAAATTGGATTTAATTTTTTTTTTTTGTAGTAGCAGTCGTAATTACCTACTATTAAATTACTACTAAATAATTATTTTATATTGGTTAGGAGGCAAGAACTTTCGATTTCGAATTGAAACATATAAAATTATTGTTATGTTAATCGGCCTAAAAAATGTAACTTCTAAGATTTGGTAAAAATCAAGAAAGTACGAAAATAAGTAATGATTGACTCAAAATCTTGATATCCTATGACTTATGTAGTATAATATTATAATTTAACTAACTAATAATTCAACAAGTTCAATACTCATGTAAAATTAGAATAATATTCACTGATAATTAAAATTAAATAGATTCATATTACTTGATTATGTATTTAACAAAAAAATATCAATAATAAAACTTCTTTTGATGTCTAGAGAACGGATTTGTATTGTAATATATATAGTTTTGGAATAAGTGATTTTAAATCTGATCAGAAACGTGTAATATTTAGATAAATAATTATAAATAATAAAACACAGATTTAATTTAATTTTATTTTGAATTTTTTTTAAAAAATTTAAACCTCTCTTTCTTGCTTGTAATATTTTAGTGCATATTTTTGGTGTAAGCTAATGTATTTTCAAATGTTCTTAATTCAGCTTAAATTTTTTTGCAAATTTCGCCTTACATATTTTATTTACACAATATCGAATTCGAAGTAATTCCGGTATGATAAAATTTTCGATTCGAATACGGTTACCTGTAATTAGAAGTGATAAAAAAAGTTGAAAGCGTGTAAGAGGAGTAGAAACCATACTCGAAAAAGCACATACGAATATAGAATTTTTTTGTAGACTAAAAATATTGCCGGCAAAAAGACAACGAGTTTTATTATATTAGCTATAATTTACAAAAAAAAAAATATTTTCTATATATTTTTTATACTATAAAATAATATATTTTATGCTATTTAAACAAATTAGTGTACTTTATGATTATTTTATTTATATATACTTATTAATTAGTAATTCACTTGAACAGTTATTAGAGCATATTTATGTACAAAATAATAATTTTGGATGTTTTAATAATTATGATGTTCGACAATAGATGAATATTTTATAACCAATATGGTCTAATTTAAATTTTTTCTATGTAGGATATGTCATTTTTTATTATTCCTTTAGTTAATACTTATAAACTGTGCGATATGTGTTCATTATATATTATATGTATATGTGGATTATAGGTGTGCGTTGTACCCCCCCAATTATCGATACTTGTCATCGTCTAGACCATCTAGATCATCTAGAGAGTGTTCGTGGTCTAGACTCTAGACTCATTTATAAACTCCTGTCAAATATTTGTTTTCGCCCAAACACTTATTGAAATTATTCTGAAATGTTAAAAGTCTAATCTTGTTCACATTAATGTAAGATAATTTTGTCTAAATGGGGGTAGAGTGTCTAGACGATGACAACTATCGATTGCGAGTACACAATTTTACCAAGCCCTCTCTTTGACCCTTGTCAAACCGCAGAAATCATAAAAGCTTTTAATGTTTTTGATATTCTTGACTAAAATCGATGATAATATTTATTATGTTTCCGTAAGTGCAGTTAGTTAATTGATTTCATGGTATTAGTAAGGAATTTTCGAATTTGTTTCGTTACATACTTTCATTTTATTATTATTATTATTATTATTATAATTATGTTGTAATTATTTATTTAGATGCTAAAAACAAAATATTATATAGAGGTACACGACATAATGTCACCCGGGCGAAATTTGCATATTACGTTGGCTACTTTATTGCTTAGACAAATTAAAACTTAATTTTAAGTAACCCGGAAAACATGGTCCTGCCCAATAAGAAATCCTGCTTCCCAGTTTTACGAGCTTGATCTCATTTCGTACTCGTGAAACAACCGATGTGACTTAAAAATATTAGTGAAAACCGAAATAAATTCCGTTCAGTAGTGTTTAGTACATACATAATATAGATTTACATTCATTTTTAACTGACTATAATATATATATGTATAGGGTATTTCGCGAGTACAAAAAATATGATTGAGAACGTTCGAAATGGAACAATGAATCTTTATTAATTGCCAATCAAATGTGTGCGATATTGAACGATATAAAATGTGCGGTCATGAAAGGTAAGTGTGCGATCAATTGTCTATCGTACAGTCGTAATAGTAATTACAGTAAGTAGTAAAATCATTAAAGTCGATTGTGTATGGTTGGATTTTCAGACGGAAAAAGTTTGACGATGATGCGTGGTCACAAGGCCGTAGCCAGGGGAGGGGTTTCAGGGTTAACCCCCCCTCCTTGAAATTTATTTTTAAATCAAAATAAATAAAATTATATTACAATTTTAATAATTAATAATATAATTTTATGTAAAATTGCATAAACTTTATGATAATGTAATTATTATTATGGCAAACAGAGATTGTTGAGATTTTTTTTACCCTAATTTATTTAGTCGAAATACGTCTTTATAATCTAAACCCCTCCCGAAATGTCATGCTGGCTATGGCCTTGTGCGTGGAATTATAAAAAAAACTGAGCGTTCTCAATAATAATTTAGTCAAAAGAGTCTAAAAAAAAAATAATATTCAATCGTAAAATTCCATTAAAAAAAAAATTCCATCAATTCAATCCATTAAAATTTTACCTATAAAACGCTGGAAAATACAAAACATTTTTGCAAAAAAATTAAAACCTATTTAAAAAAAATAAAAACTAAAAAGTTAAAAATAAACATTTTTAACATTTGAAAGAAAAGATAATTTAAGGAAAATACACAAGAAAATATATTCTCGCCAAGTAAATCGAAATTTTTTTTACTTAGTATCACAATTTTATGATGCTGAACACTTACAAGATACGTAATAATTGGTGATTGATTTTTTTTTTTTTTAACTTAGCCTTTATTTGCTCATAGCTGTAAGTGAAGTGTTTTTGTTGTGATAATATTATTGATGAATAAAACTTTCAACCCTCATTTAACCCATATTTAGGGAATATATTTTCAAAAATCCTTTCTTAGTGCACATAATATATATATTTATGGTAATAATTAAAAAGCTAATTATTGATTGAATACAAAAATATTTCAAAATCGAGAAATTTTCATTCTTAATAAAGGCTTATATTTATTTGACAAACAATTAAAACGGATATTAATGTACAAAACGTATTTACAAAGGACTTTAATTATTAATAACCAAATATTAGCATATTTGAACATACCTATTTATACTAAAGTATAATATTTTTTAAAGTTTTCAAATCAAAGTAACTCATTTTTTAAACAAATGAATTGTAAATTTCAAAAAAGGGCACAAAAGGGCAAAAAAAACCTAAATTAATTAACACAAATACTACGTTAAATAAAGTGAACTATATTATCTTAATAATAATAATATTATGAAATGAATAATACTCATTTCTCTGATTACCAAATTAAAAATCATAACTATGCGTACTAATAACTACTGATAAAAAAAAAAAAAATTAGACAGACAGACAGATACAACGGGGGTATAAGTTGTTTAAAAATATGTCTTAACAATTTTTGAGATATTTTTAAGACCGTTTAAAGACATTTTTATACAAGCGAGTTGTATTAAATTTTAAGTTCATAATATCAAGAATTTGGAGTTTAATTCTTACATGAAACGAGATATTTTCAATATTTAAAGTTTAGAATTTCAAAAATGACTTATTCAAGTACCACCTAAAAGAAATGTATGATCTTTAAAGTTTCTGGATCGAACTTTTGGATAAATTTTACTACATAAAAAAAAACTTGATTGTAAAATTTCTAGCTTCTTCACTTTATTCAAAGTCTAACATTAAATTATTACTCAAATACTTGTCGTTTTTCATTGCACCAAAAATTTAAAAAAAGTTGTTAAAACAAAAAAAAAAAAAAAATGGAACAGTAGTTAATAAATCAATGTTTACGAAATTGTACACTTTAAATTACATTTTGTAACTTAAAATGTATTGTACTTTATTTAATAAATGTCACAAATACTCGTTTCGAATTTTTCACTTTATATTTTATAATAATAATACAGTCTATACACAACTCAAAAATATTTTGGTAACATCCCTACTTAAAAATAAATTAAATTATTGTAACATATTTTTTGTGTTTTGCTAACATGTAACAGTTGTAAACTGTTTAAGCTAGGTAAACGAATAGTCATTTATTATGAGTCATTTATTAGGAATAAATTTGTTATTTATTATGTGGTAATAATAATAATAATGAAATAATTGATAATAGTTTTTAAGCCAATATATACACGACGCGTGACGTAACAATAAGCATCACGTTTGGTTGCCTAGTGTGTAAATAAAAGTAGATATTGTATAATTTATATTTTCTATTTAAATAATGCATCAAGCGATTGAAAATTTTGCTTTACTTGAAATATTAGGTGTACCTATAATTTAATGTATGCATTTTTTACCACATAAATTCATGCATATTTAATATTTGTCGAATGCATTAAATTCTCATATCTATGAATTACCAATATACATTTTATTGTAGCCTGTAGGTAGATATAGGACTGTAGTATGCAATCAAAGATATTTTAATATTTGTTTGTAACGTATAAAATTTAATTGGATGTTTATAGTAAAATTGCGATTTAGCTGATCAAATTATATACTTGTCAATTGTTTTATAAATATTAATAATTTAAAAATACTTATTAAATTTCATATCGTAAAAAAAAAAATAATAATAATAATCGTCGTGGAGCTATGACGTATACACTTCATGTTATGTTCTAAAATATTATGTACATAAATGATAGTTTATTAGTACCATTTAAAAGAGTTAAACACTCGCTTATAAGTTCTACTCAGATAGAAATTGTAGAAATATATTTGATTTTAACGCAGAGTCACTACTTACCTTTTTCTTTCCTCGTTTGTTCGTAATGCGCCACAAAAAAATATTAATTGTTCGTGTGCCCCGTCTAAAATTTGCAATGAACAAAATATAATAACGAATTGACAAACGAACACCGGAAAACATTTTAATCGAATAAAAAAACTAACTCCGATGAAAAATAGTTATTACAGTATTGTCGTACTCGTATTAAAACGCAATAATAATATTATATTATACTGCTGCAATTAGCTGTGAACGACTTTCATGTACATCGTCTCTAATGGATGGGCTTGGCCCGTCAAACCCCTCTCGTGTGTTGTCCGTTCCCGGAGACATAATAATATGTATTCTCTTATCTGATCCAAGGAGCATACTACCTACCCTCACCGGGTAAAGACACCGTTCCGAGTCTGTATAAAAAGGCTCCTTGGCCGTGCCACAAGCACACTTTAAGCCGCCCGACTGTAGCACACGCTGTACGGAAGTCCTGACAGAATAGTTACGGGTTGAACGGTTTAATATTGAAGTGAGTATTTATTTTTTTGTATTACTCGCGTTACTTTGAATTTTTTTTTCGAGAACATCTTGTTTTTTTTTCTAAGTGTATTGCTCAAGTTTAATATGACATATTTTTTTTAATCTGTGCGTCATATCATATTATTATTTAAAATAATAAACATTTTTATTTTCAATATTTATTTTCACGATTCATTCTAATATGTAAATTAGTGTTTGTAACGTTTTACATTTCTCATCTCGTTCGAAATTATACGCATCATAATCCGTTATTAATAATATCTACTGACAATTATTCGATATTTACTTAAATGTTTTTATTTTAAAAGTCAACGCCTTGTGTAAATATTACTCCGTTTAATTTCGCGAATAATTCCTGTAGCTATAAACATGATATTTTATCGTCTTTTAATTCGTATTTCATTTTCAATCTTTCATTATTTCTAAAAATAAGTACAGTTTAGTATAAAAAAAAAAAAATTAATATTTTTTCTCGTTAATGCTCGCAATTTTTCAAAAATTAACGACCGTTATCCGTTGAATCAAAACACAATTGGTATTCGGTGCCTACTATAATTACAGAAATTCGATTTCTCATAATTTTTATAAGTAATTTACTTTGATTATAAAAAAAGCGAAATATCGTAGTCCTAATATATTACACTACATACTTACTATATGATAAAAATTAAAATTAATCTTCGTGCACTTGTGTTTTACAGTTTTTGAAAAATTTTCCGCGCAATCATGAAATCCTACGCAGTTCTCGGCCTTTTGGCACTTTTGGCTTTCGGCGCTCTCGCCGACAACAACGAAGTCAACAGCCAATCCGGCGGCACTTCGCCTAAGACCACTCAAGCCGTTGCTAACACCAAATCGTCTTCGGACAGCAGTACGTATAATTATACCATAGTAATTTTTCGCTCGAATCACAAGCGTTCCTTTATTTCACGTTCACTGGTATTCGTACAATATATATGTATATATTGTATACTTGTGTTGTCGACAAGACGAACAACGCGTATTATAGTTAGATAAAGTATAGCTCGAGCACAACGTCGGTGCTCGCTCGAGCTGTAGAAAATCACATATTATAGACACCCAGGGACGTATTCATAAGTAGTCGTTCTAAGGCACGTATCTGTGGTGGTAAATTTTAGATTATGAACGAAGTGCAGAGGCTAGTGTTCTTACAATGATGTTTATTTAATTTTTATTTATTTATTTTTTCTGTGTACAACTTTTCGTATGGAAATATTTGTCCAAAAGTTTCGATCAGTAAATTTTTGAAATCTGATTTGCCTCTAGATTGTACTTTAGAGAGGTCATTTTTTGAATTTCTCAATTCTTCAATTTTTTTTTTTTTTTAAATACTACCCAAAATTTGACAAAAACGACTCGAAAACCATCATTTTTTGTTCCGAACTATATAAAAAATTTAAACATAGATAGAAAACCATGTAAGAAAGATTTTGGCGCAAGAAAATTTTGAAAATGTGAAAAAAAAATTTTGGACATTTTTCTAACATTTTTTTTTCTCATTTATTTTTTATATTATTAACTTCTCTCGTTCAGAATAGTTTTATTGAAGAAATGATTTAACGTTTCTTTAAAATTCAATACATCCGTCAAGAGAATCCCACCCATCGTGCGAAGTATGTCCGGCTTATTTATTTTTTTTTTTGTGATATTTCATAAAACGCTGG
>JAIPRM010000374.1:16282-26907 GCA_025469315.1 Stegophylla sp. TES_Ste_2020 | reverse complement strand
AAAATTTTGGACATTTTTCTAACATTTTTTTTTCTCATTTATTTTTTATATTATTAACTTCTCTCGTTCAGAATAGTTTTATTGAAGAAATGATTTAACGTTTCTTTAAAATTCAATACATCCATCAAGAGAATCCCACCCATCGTGCGAAGTATGTCCGGCTTATTTTTTATTTTTTTTTTGTGATATTTCATAAAACGCTGGAACACTTAGGACGGATGACAAAATTCGGAGTTCTACTTAAAACAATAATTTCTTCGAGTTCTCAGAAAAAAAAAAAATATCGATTTTGCCAGTAAATTTGTACCTACTATTCGATAATGGAGATTTTATTATATTCCGCACAAATACGACTGTAAATGCCGGCGTTAAGTAGTAGATTACTAGGGCTGTATAGGAAAGTGCATTTTTTTTGGGGTGGTTGTGAAACATAGCTTTGTAAGTACATAATTTGAATTATGTAATAACAAATCCATGTATGAAACTTTTATTTTACATTTTTTTTTGCATTTTTTGACGTTTTTAATTTTTTAGGTCATTTTTTTTTTGCATCTTTAAGTCATATTTTCCTTTTTTGTTCATTTTCCGCTATTTTCAATTAAATTCCGTCAAATAAAATTTTTTAAAAACCTTTTTTTTTGTTTTACACAAGCTACATATACGTAAAATTTAAAAAAGTTAAATTTTTTTTTTAATGTTTCAATACATTATACAAAATTCAAATTCAATCAACAATTTTATTATTATTTTTATTAATTAAACATATTTTTATGCATAATATCCTATAATATCAATATAAAAAATATAAAATTAAATTAAAAACCATTTCAAGTGCATTTTATACTATGATTTTTGGTATTTTATATTGCATTTTAAGTGCATATTTCATTTCATTTTTTTGACATTTTTAATGCATTTTTTAAATGATTTTTAGCGCATTAAATTTACAGCCCTAATGATTACGTAAAAAAACTTTTTTGAGTTCATTTTGACGTTTTACATTTAACAACAAACGTATGTATACAAAAAAAATAAACGGTTTTTTCCTCAAAACCATTTAATAATTTTTTTGCATTCGAGTAGCTAGGTCTCGGGTAGTGTTTAGGCAAACAACTTCGGTCGAGGCATACACGAGAATTTCAATATTATAGCGTTGGAAAGGGCATTTTTCGGAAAATCACACCGCGTTTTTTACACGTTTTTCAATTTTTTTTTTTTTTTACAGCCAGCAATTGGCCTTCGTTCGTCAACGGATACGGAACAGCCGTAGCCGCCGGCGGTGTTGTCGTGGTCGGCGTGGTGGTATTGTTGGCCATCGCTGCCGTCATCAGTCCGTTGTTCGGCTACAAGCTCTGCCAATTGTTCAGCACTTGCGAAGGATCGCCTTCCAGCGCTATGGCTTACAGCTTGGACGCTGCTAACCAAGGAACTTTTCCTGCTCCTTACGGAAATGCCGTTTACAAGAAGAGGTGAGCAGCGAGATCAAATATTATATTTTTATCGAGTTCGGGTATAATATACGTATAATTACCCCGTGGGTTCATTGGCGCAACTTGGAAAACGTTTTTGATTGGGCTAATATGTTTACTTGATTGATTTAGTCCCCTCCACCTCTCAAAAAAAAAACATTAACCTTACGCAATTCTCAAAAATAAGCCCACACAAGCCCCACTCTAATTGCGCTTATGCGTGGGTTTGCTCCATAGTATATAATTTACTTAGATTTTATTTTTATTACATAATGAATACTTAAAACTATATTTGACTCGCTAAACTTTTTTTTTTGATTTCTGATTTCTCCGCCAGTAGTATATACTATCTATGCACTACTAAGTATGAAATACTTACGTTACACTTGGAACTCAATATTTTTCAGTGTATAATACGATCCACGAGGTTTATTTTATATTTCTCGATATGAATTTTGAGTATTTATATGCTAAATTCGTGTGGACACTTTTTAATAAACTGTATTTGATGACTTTTTCGTGTAAAAGACAGTATTTTGAGTTTAAACTACAAAATGTATTTAAATTCAGGGGCCCCCTCATGTAGTCCGGACCCCCTCCGAAATATCATCGATGATAAATATAAATATATAAATATATATATATGTATGTATAAAAACCCTAGTAAAAAACTAAACCACGTAGATCAGAAATCACACTCTGCAGATTGTACTTAGAGAAGTAATTTTTTTTAAATTCTTAATAATTTTTTAAAAACGAGGAGAATCTGCCTCGAAAAACTGAATAAAATCAGCAGAATATGTCGTAAATAAAATTTTCATAAAATAGATTTTATATTAATTTCACAACTCCAAAACTTATTAAACTAAAAACTTGAAATTTTCCCAAATTTTTAACAAAATCTGACCATTTCTAGGATAAATGTATCATTTTAGAATAATCTTGTGTTTTGTTAGGTTTTAACTAAAAAAAAATTTAATTCTTAATATTATTAGCTAAAAATTCAACACAATCTTACTCACATATTATATGTTTAATTAATCAGAAAAAATCTCGAAAATCTTAACTCGACTTTTGATTTTATAACCATTTAAAGTTAGAATTTGTAAGAAACTGGTCATTTTTACGTAAAATAATGATTTACTTTTCAATAGTTTCAAAACTTTTAAAATTTAAATTACTTTAATATTTTCTATTACCAAATGATTTCGTACGTGTTTTTTATACACTTAGTTTAATGTTCATGAAAGCTGATCATCTTAAAAATGTTGTACAACTGTTTAAATTTTAAAATTGTGGTTCAAATAATGTCGATTAATCCAAATAGTTGTAGATTTTTCTTCCTTTTATTTCATTTTATTATATACAAGTATACTTATGTTAAAGTTAACTTAAATTTACATTTTTTTTTTTTTTTTTTTTTAATCAGTTGTGGCAATTTTTAATCATGAGAGCTTTAAAATTCAAAACATGGCAAAATTATTCATTTTCACTATTATTTAAATAGACACCGATAAGAGAAATCTTATTATAATAATAATAAAAATAAATAATATATTTTGTATATTTTGCAACGTACTTTTTGGCACCTGTACTCAAGCTTACCAAAACTCAAAATTTCACCCCATCCTTCGTCTTACGCGATATTTTATTTTTATTTTATAATAGTAAACGGGTTAAACCCTTTTGAAATTATTACAGAATACATAAATACAATAAATACAATACATAATATATAATAGAAAATTTAATTAACTTAATAATTATGACAAAAATGGTAAAGTAAGACATTAAAGCAAACTAATATTAAAAAAAAAAAAAAAAGAAAGAATTACAATATTATTAATTACATAATATTTTATGTAGAATTGGCGTCAATTGAGTTATTATTTAGGGGTAACAAAATATTTTTCTATAATATTGTGTTAATTAATATAATATAAGTGTGATTTGGGTGTATGTTAAATCAGCCCTCCAAAAAATCAGTAGAAGCAGTTGCAGAAAAAATCTATATTTTCAATGGTTTCGGTTAAGTTTTTACGTTACTATTACCAATAAAGTACAAAGGATTTAAATTTAAACATTTCAAATTTAATAATAATATTAAGAAAATATTATGTTATATTAGCTAATTAAAAATTTTAAAATATTTATTCAGTACAAAATTGGATAAGCACACTTGTACAATACATTTTAAATTGATGATGATTTTTAAAATAATAGTATTTTTAGGGGTAGTAAAACGATAGTGTCTCGCTACCTCAGATATATTTTTGGAGGAGTAGCAAAGATACTTCTCGGTACCCCTCAGTGACGCCTATGTCTAAATGTGTGTGTGTTTTGTGACAGGTCCGTGAACGAGAACGCCGTTGGACCGATCTTGCAAATCTTGACTTCCGCCTACCAGAAGTACGGAAACGCCATGCAACAACCGTTGTACCCCGTGTACGACGCAGCAAAGAATACCAAAGAATGATCGCCGACTTGCTTTGGAACGCGTTCGTCTGCTTGTCGAAATCCGCGTTGTTCCGCACGTACTTGGACGTTTCGCGTTACTTAGACTCAATGTATTTCAATAAAAACAACAATAGACTCAATTCGACCGCACTGTTCGTAATCGCTAGTTGTACGATATTGTACGTGAACCTGCAGTGCGGTCACTCACAAAAATGTAATTATCAATATTATAATACATTTTATTAAATAGGAAATAAAGCAAAAAACCAAAAATCAAAAAAAAAAAAAAATCATTTTTTCTTTCTTTCATAAACAAATCGTCTGCAAGTTATCCCAAATCCTATATACGAGTGTACATTAGGGGCGTGACGAACGCTGATTTGAGATGCAAAATTTCCTCTGAGATTTTTGGAAAGTTTGGAGGTGTGGGTGTTCAAACTTATATTTTGTAAGTACTAGGTACAGCAATAAATAATTATAGCTACACGAAATATTATATAAGTAGAAACTTATTAAAATCAATGCTTAAAATTGAAAGGATTAGGTTAAATTTAATTTAGTTTTAAATTTAAATGTTAAAATAATCATTTACTTAGATACTTAGATTTAATAACTCAATTATGTTTTTATTATTAAATAAGGTAAAAAAAAAATTTATTACAGGAAAACGCATATATATTGTTTTAAACAAACTGTTTATAAAAATATTTGAAAAAACTGGAGTAGTTTTTTTTTTTGCAATCTTTGAGGTTTTTTAAATGGGCGGGTGGTCGTAAAAAATTTTGGCCTCTGAATAATTTTGAGTTCACCACGCCACTGGAGTACATTTGATTCATTATATTTTATTAATAGTAATGAAATGTGTGTTATATGAATAAATAAATTATTAATTATTGTTCATGACATGTTTTCCACATACTGCAGCGGCGGTGTAAGTAGTGGTGTAGACAATAACGGTAATTGTAATAATGTCGCACAGCAATAATTAGGTATTTGTTGTAAAATATATATTTTTTTTAAATCCAAAACGAATGAGCGAATACGCCTAGTGATGCGATGACACGCAGTGGCTTCGCTTTTGTCTAGCTCAGAGGTTCCCAACCTTTTTTAAATCTCGGCACCACTTATATTTTCAAAAAATTCTGAGGCACCCTAAACTCTATACTCTCTATATTAATATATCGTGTATTTATATTTATAATTTGTAACTTCGTTTTTTCTTATAATCAAAAGTGGCAAAATAGTATCTACATATTATATTATATTTTATCAAACAAATTAATACATTTTACGTTAATCCTACATTTTACATTCTGAGTGAAGCGAAGAAGCTAGTATTTTTACAGTGTTATGTTTAATATTATTATTTTTTTTTATGTGTACATCTTTTCGTATAGAAATACTTGTCCAAAAGATTCGACCAGCAACTTTTTGAATCACGATTTGCTTCTAGATGGATGATACTTTTAAGAGGTAATTTTTCGAAATTCTTAATTGTATATAAAACAATTAAAATAAATAGAACATTACTGTATTACTACAAATTATAAAAAAATAACGCACACTAGGTTTTATATTATAATCTATGCTATTATACTCATACATTATATTTTTCTTAAAAATTATAATTTAAACATTTTGGCGGCATCCTTATTAAGGTCGTGGCGCGCTAGGATGCCGCGTCACCCCTTTTGGGAATCACTGGTCTAGCTAGTGTTTTTACACAATATCGCATAATTATTTTTACAGAAACACTTAATCGCGCGGAAATTATTGTCAAAAAGTTTCTTACAGCAGAAACTCGGCAGACTAGAAATCGGTTCCTGCAATTGGCGTATTTACGTTCTGAACATGAATATAATATTATATTGAACAAGGAAAACAATGCTTTCATTATAAATATTAAGTCCTGCAAACATTCTAAATGTTTTTATTGGTCAAACAGAGGTAAATAAAATTTTAAATGCATAAAACAAAAAAAAAACGCAGGTAATAAATAGTTATTATATATTGTATAGAGTGTCATAATATTATAAACAATATTAAATATGTGCTTGAAAATTGTTTAAAAATCGTAAAATTTTCTTCATTTTAGAAAAATGTTGTGTTTTATAATACCTAATATTGTTATTGATAGGTATATATAAAAAAAAAACATAAACACTTTAATATCATTGAAAAAACATAAACATTTAACTTATAAATATAAAAAACATATTTTTGCTATACGTTGAGAATGTAAAAAAAAATGTATACTTCATGATGATTCAATTAGTTATTATTGTTATTGTAATGCGATTTTGAATTTTCTTTATTATTTTTAGTACTCACAACGAATCATTTTTTTTTCTTTTCAATACCTACATTTAAAGAATAATTTTTTAACCCATTTATCCAAATTGTTTACTATAAATGAAACATCAAATTTAATAAATTTAGTCCTTAGAACGATTTGAAATTGTTAATTACAAGTTTAATCAAAATCAAAAATTATTTAAAAGCTTAGTAGACATTTTTTTTTTTTGTAAATAAATACTAAATAATTAATAAAATATTTAGTTTATACATTAATTTTTTAAAAACTAACTTTTTATTTGATAAATTAATTTTATAAGATCACCAATCAATACAATAAAAACTGAAATGACTTCAGTAGATCACAAACAACAGTATACACGTAAAACACCAGTAATTATTATTATAGGTACTCGAAACCAAAATGTTTAAGATAAGTACGTTAGTATAGTTATTATTACCTAACAATAATTAAATGCATGAAAGGTAAAATAATTCTAGATCATAATTACAAATTTCCACTTGTAAAATTTTAGATTCTGAGAGGAGCAAAAAATTTAACGGTTTATAATGATGTTTTTTCGATTCTGAACGAAGTGAAGAAGCTGGTGTTTTTACAATAATTATTTTTTTTCGTGAACACTTTTTCGTATGGATCTATTTGTCTCAATCAGTCTCAATCAGCAACTTTTTGATTTAACTTTTTCTTTTTTATGATATAAGGCTTTAGTCGGTACTTTAGAGAGGTAATTTTTTGAATTTATCAATCAGATCAGTTATTACAACAATTAAGATTTTTGTTTTGAGCCAACTTTATTATTTTCGAGAACCATGCGTTTAGGAGTTGTTTAAAGTAGCTACTAACTCAAAAAAAAAAAAGTCAAACATACTCGACACAATAGGTAATTTTCGATACTAGGGTGGGATACTCTTTTGGGGTATGTTGAATGTGTTAAAGAAAGGATAAATCGTTTCTACGGGGTCAAACGATTCTGTAAGGAACTTATCAGTTATTACACATTAATAAAATTGTCAGTTTTGTAAAAATCAAAAAAGGTTTTCACTTATTAAAAATAATCTTTCATCCAAACATTTTTCATATTATTATTGTCTATTGATATTAAAATTTTCATAAAATTTGGATTAGAATAAAATTTCTAAATACGTTTCTGTCAAACGTATTGGTAGTTCTTCTAAAATCGAAAAATCGTATTTCGTTACCCCTGTAGTTTATGATTAAGATTATTTAAATGAGATCAGTGAGACCACTGAACCAGGCCTGCAGAGCTATGGGAGGAGGGAGGGTTGCTCTTCCTAAACCCAATCTTTGCCTCCTCTAAGAATATTAAAAATATTAGAAAGGCTCTTTTAAGTAGGTGAATGTCTTTTTCCAGCGGTTCTCAGTCTTTTTGAGACCGCAACCCCCTATGTTCATCATTTAATAATAATTATCTAAATAAACTCTAATTTAAGTTTTATTTTTGTTATTTAGTTTCGTATTTTTTTAAATAAACGTATTGTTGTAAATTTCAAAAATATTCTATTATACATGGGGATATTTGATGGAAAATTACACCAATTAATTGTGTTCATTTATAATGGAGATGTCAGTGTAAATAAAATGAAAATTGCATTAATATTGTTTTTATATACGTGGAGAAGTAAAAATGACACAACTTTTTTACATCTACAAAATAATTATGCTACATTAATCTTTAATAATAATTTATTTTTCTTTTTGTATACTTCTTTTATGCTATTTATGTTAATTATGTTAATGATGATATGTATTGTTATACAACTTTATACATAAACCATGAGAACTCTTGCAATCTTTTCCACAAGCTCAGGCTTCTTGGAGACAATTCATTTTACATTTTTTTTTTTGTATGTTACTATTTAATCTATATTTTACTTTGGAAAGAAATTATAAATAAATATTATATATATATATATATATATAATGCCCTTTCTAAAATTCGGTTTGCTCCACCTGAAATTTTGTTGCCTGGCTACAGGCTACTGCACTGGACTCTAAGGCAATGTGTAACGAAAAAATAAAAAACTCTTTTCATTCTTATAATATATAGGTATATTTATAATAGTATTATACAAAAAAAATAAAACTAAAAAATAATCACAATAATTCATCACGTTCACGTGAATACTAAATAATAATATAATGAACAATCGTCAAATTCTAATCCTATATACATATATATGTATATACGCGCATACAATAATAAAATAAAATAAAATAATAATAATATGTATTTAATATAAATAAAAAAATAAATATTTCGTCGGTGTAAACAACGATAGAACAAACAATTAAAATTATTATAGTAATCAAAATAATAATAATAACAATAATAATAATGTCGCATCAAAATATTATTAATTACAATTATTATTTTTGGAATCATGGAGCACGAATGTGTGTGCGTAGTAAAACGTAAGTATAAATAATATAATAACATAAAAACGTCATGTGGTCAGTGTGTGTGGGCGAATATCATGTCAATAGTATTTTACTATTACTACGTCAATTTTTTTTTTTTTTTTTTTTTGGTAAAATGTAAGTATATAATATTCATGTATGTATTTATTATGTACACGTGGTAGTAAAATGTTATATTATGTACAAAAAACGATAGCGGCTCACGAGGTCAGCTTGGACCGCCTGGCCAACAATATCATCTTCTCCTTTTCCTCCTCCTTCTGGTCGATGCTCATCTGCGACCGGATGCTGTGCACCAGGGCCGCGCTCTGCGCCCTGCTGTTGCTCACCGCCCTATTCAGCGTGGGCAACCGCTTGTGCATCTCCTTCTCCACCCACTTGAGCATGGTGAGCACCGCGTCCGGCCCGGACAACCGGAAGTCCGCCGCGGTCTGCACCATCGGCGACGGGTCCACGCGGAACGTGCACGCGATCCCTTGCAGCGCCAACATGGCGTCCTCGTTGCCGGCGTATATGACGCGCACCCGTTCGGACCAATCGACGCCGTACGTGGTGCGCAGTATGTAGATGGACGCGCGGCCCTGGTCCCACGTGATGGGCGGCTTGCCCTCGATGGCCAAGAAGCCCTGGTGCGGCTCGAACCCGGCGCTCTTGAATATCTCGATGGCCCGGTTCTCGAGCTCCTCGCGCCGACCCGCCGGCGCCTCGCGATAATGGTACGTCAGCATCACGCCCTTGTTCTCCACCCACGCGCCGTCCTTGCACACCTCCTGCTTGAGCAGACGCTGCAACTCCGACACCTTTTGCTCGTACTGCCTGGGCACCGGGTGCACGAAATTCGTGCCGTCCGGGTGCAAGATCTCAATGCCGTGGCTACCGGCGTACGTGATGTTCTCGATCCCGACCATCGACTTGACGTTGTCCAGCGTCCGGCCCGATATGATGGCGATATTGACGTCCGGCATGCGAGTGAGACGCTGCAACACCTTGATGGTCTCCTCGGACATGACCGCCAGGTCGGGGTGCGACGTGAGGTGCGTCAACGTGCCGTCGTAGTCCAGTATCAGACTGAGCTTGCCCGCGCCCGCGATGTGATTGCTCAGGTACATGTCGAAGTCGTCCAGCTGCAGTTGCATGGTCATCGGCGGCGGTCCTTCCTCCTCGTCCTTCAGCGCGCCCATCGACGAGAAGAACGACGTCATCCAATAGTTGACGTCCAACAGCTGTTCGCGGTGACGCAGCTGCGTCATGCGCAGCTCGCGCTCGTCCAGCGGCATCTTCAGCGCGCGGTTCAGCACGTTGGCCATCTCGTCCAGCTCGTACGGGTTGACCAGCAGCGCCTCGTGCATGGTGCCGCCGGCGCCGGCGAACGGCGACAGGATCAGCACGCCCGGCGTCCGGATCTGGCACGCCACGAACTCCTTGGCCACCAGGTTCATGCCGTCCCGGAGCGGCGTGACCAGCGCCACCGCGCAGTCCCGGTACAGCGCGGCCAGCTGTTCCTGGCTCAGGCACCCGTAAATGTACCGGATGGGCGACCAGTTGGGCATGGAAAACCGGCCGTTAATGCGCCCGATCAGCAATTCCGTCTCGTCCTTCAGCTGTTTGTATTCCTTCACGTCCGTCCTGGACGGCACCGAGATCTGTAGCAGCACGACTTTTTCCCAAAACTCCGGATACTTCTCCAGGAACTTCTCGAACGCCAGAATCCGGTGCACGAGTCCTGGCGGAATGAAAATAAAAAAAAATTATATATTACCTGTTTTAGATGCTGAATGAAGCGAAGAAGCTAGTGTTATTACAATGATGTTTATTTTTTTTTTTTTTTATTTTTTTTTTTCTCTGTACAACTTTTCGTATAGAAATACTTGTCCAAAAGTTTCGATCAATAACTTTTTGAAACCCAATTCGCCTCTAGATTGTACTTTAAAGAGGTCATTTTT
>JAIPRM010000374.1:0-10757 GCA_025469315.1 Stegophylla sp. TES_Ste_2020 | reverse complement strand
AGTATTTCTATACGAAAAAGTGTTAACAGAAAAAAAAAAATAAACATCATTGTAAAAACACTAGCTTCTTCACTTTGTTCAGAATCTAAAATAAAAATAAATTTCATAAATAATTAGACGAAGAATTAATAATACATATTATTAAAATAAATTATACAATACAATTTTTAAATATTTTGAGTTTTTACAGTAAAATTTATATTTTATAAGAGATTATTTTAGCATTTTTGCATATTTTTAGAGCATAAATGCATGCATATTCTAAGTTTTTTTAGAGCTCTAAGTCCCTAGTCCTAATTGTGACATAGTAGAAACCAAAAAACAAGATATCTACTTAAAATAATAAGTATTATTGTTTAAAGTCTATAGTCAAATTATCGTTATCGATCTACCCAACTATTTACAGTGTAGGTAGGTGAACATTTATTTTAAAGTAACACCTGTAACATATTTATGGTGAAAAATCCTTTTTAATTTTTTAGAGAAACTTAAAACACGCATTAAAAATTCATATTGTCGAATATGCTAAATTTTATTTATCTACTACGAATAACGTTATAAAAATGTTAACTCAAGCGAAAAGGCAGTTAGATTTCGCTACGTGAAATTTCTATTTAATGAATATTATAATTAAATAATTTTAGTAGAAATTTATAGGTGGACACCCCCCTTGAAAAAATTCCTGGTTGCGCTACTGATTATTACAACATATTATTTCGTTTTTTGGTCATGATATTTATTGTTTATAAAAAATTATATTAATTTGTAGGCAAGTATATTTCTCATTCATTGGGTATTGAGATCTCAATTTTTTAAGATTTTTAACAATATTCTTGTAAAGAAATACTATAAAATTGAGCAATGAACACACATATATATATCTATAAAAGAAATATTTTGTTAGAAATTATTACAAGTTTTGCCATTATTTGAGTCACAAGACAAATTTTAAAAAATGTACATTTATCTATTTACAATTTTATTTGCGTTTTCATTGTAGCACTTGTTTTTGAACCAGTGTATGCGTTTAATTTCCATAAAGCATAATGTATATTTTCATAATTAAGAGTGTGATAATAAATAATTATGTCAATAATTTAGCGGAAAAATGCAGCGACACGTAGTAATTAAAATTTTCAACATTAAATAACGATTAATTATTATGTTGAATTTGCAAGTAACTTGAATTAAAATCGAGTGACTCATCATTGCAGGTATTAGTTAAGGTGCATATTATTATAATAATATAATGTAATAACTATATTTTTGTGTAAAAAGTAGTAGTTAAGCGTTTACTTGACTAGATTTGAGACCAGCAGTCGGAGCCTTGTCTTCAGGATCGGATTCTGGAATCGGATCGCCAGGTTTCAAATCGAAGGAACCGGACCATCCGATCCACGTGCCTTTACATTCGACAACAACCGGAGCAACAGCCGTCACAAGACCGCCAGCACTGTTATTATGCAAATTAATTAAATTAACTCGTGTGGAAATATCAAGATACAAAATAAATCTAAACAACGATAGAATTAAAAAAAAAAAAAACTAAATGTGTTCCATAGAGAAGTATACAATACAAATACAAGCAATAACATAATATTTATTATATTCTAATATTAAATCTTTTTCGCATTTGAAATTATTGGTATAGTGTTTCAATTATAAGTTATAATCCCTGTTAATGTCGTCAAACCTATGTGTGCACAGTATAATATTTTTGATACTAAATTAAATAACTTAACAATAAAAGTTTAATATGTAGAATTTTATGTTAATTTAATATTAATTTTAAGTAATAAATCGTGAAATTAATTAATTTTATTCACATATCTATTTTGTCAAATATTTATATCATTTCATTCACAAGTAACAATAGGTTTTGAAATAAATATGACTAGTTTTTTAGTATAAAAATATCTTATATAACCAATTACGAAATAGCATTCACTAATTTATAAACATTTTGAGTGGTTTGAGAAAGTTGGAATTTTTATAAAAAAAAATGTAAATTTATTAGTTAGCTATATTGAAAATAATAATAAAAAAATACAATACGTCTTGTGCTACAAAAGCATTCTTCATTATTCAAATAATTTATTTAGATTGAAAATTTAAATTTTAGCAAAAGATGAACGCATTAATTTGATTATTAAAATATTATAGCGGTTTCTTTAATATTCGTAAAAACAATAATATTATGAAATTATTTTTTACCTTTGTTTCCGCACGAATTCTCCATCGGCATTTTTACTCAACACGAATGGAAGTCGATTGGAAACGACTATCAGTGGAGCGTTGATCTCTCTCTTTTTATTTCCCATGCTAGATAAATCTGCACAAACAAACAAACAAATAATTAATTGTCGAATTGAGTTTTAAGAAATCTGACCGATGCGAATAACACCTTTTGAGTCGTACGAATGAATACACAGTGAAATCGCAATGGTTTTTAACCCCTATTTTATCCTGCCAAATGAAAATTTGTTGTTTTTTCTCTTTTTAAATCGAAACTGTGTGATGAAGCCATTTCAAAGACTGCATTTCAGTCTCACTACTCGCAACGGAATTGAATTCCAAAGCGCGCGCACACACACACACACACACACACTTCGTATATATATATATATATATATGAACAACTTTGAATTGGAAGGTGTACGCACCACTAGCAGTCCGCTAATTTCTAATTTGAATAATAAAAGGTTGTAATTAAGATCTATACACTGTGTCATCTCCAACGTCACAGTAAAACACAAATATTGCATTGAATTCAAATGTAAATTATCTATATATACGTTATTTATTTACACATTCCAGAAAAAACTAATGATTACAAAGTCTAAGTTTTATCGATTAAGGCTTCTTCTCCTTAATACAAATAAATAGTTATTTTATCTATTACGTTTATATTACGGACCCGTCGTAAATGGTTTTAAACAATTACTGTATAAATTTTGTATCATTTAGATCAATAATAAATGTAATAAATCACAACAATAAAAGAATAGCTGATAATAATAATTAAGTGTTAGTTTTTGATAATCAATTTGACATCGACTTTTTTATTCGAGTGTATTAAAAAAAAGTATAGATTATTAATTTCGAGTTGTTTCCACGTAAAGAAGGGCGACATGACGTCATATTATTATTATGATAACCTTGTCTATATAACCAAAGGTAATAAATTATTTGAATATTACGGAATGTATATTATGATAAGCAACAACTACACTAGCATTTATACAACTGTTTTACACCCTTTTTTGTGAAAACTTTTTTTTTACCTGTATACATAATATTATTAGATCAAAACGCAATACAAACGTGAATCTCATATTGTATTTTTTTTTTAAGGGAATAATAATAATAATAAAAATTTTGTATTTTTTCACTGTTAAAATAGGAAAATAGTTTTGCGCGATTACGTTTATTACGTAGTGGTGTAAAAACATTAGTACAAAATACATTACAATAATAATTAATGTCATCATCATCATAATATTATACGTTTGCCTATTATGTACGTATACATTTTTAATAATCACTAGGAAAAATTACACTAATTATAAACGCATAAATATGCATTATTATAATAATAATAATAATGAGAAACGATTTAAAACGACAAAATTGATTTCAATAATAATATAATATTTAGTATTGTTTAAAGCGTTAAATTTAACCGAATAATATTACAACAACCTATATACTGGGAATACTACGAGTACACAAAATATAGTGATTATTGCATAATATCATCATAAAGCACTGAGAAATTTATCTTCCTTTTGCTTGTTCTCAAGTTCATATTCGTTAAATCATAATAATATTATATTGCGTGCGACACAAAAATAGAAAACAGTGAGACCGAATTATTCAGAAAACACAACAAACAATAAACAAAAATGCCGTACTTAACTCAAAATTGATCAAATCTTTTTGTAATTTTTATGAAATGTTTTCGTAGCTATTTTTAGCGGTTGGTGAAAATTTCAAGTCTCTAGCTGCATTATTTTAGAAGTTATGTCAAAAAGTAATTTTCAGTTTTACGGAAATTTCGGCGATTGCGTATTTTGTTGTTTTCCCAGTTTTTGGGAAAAAGTATTGAGAAATTGGAAAAATGACCTCTCTAAAGTACCATCTGGAAACGATTTCGGTTCTATACAGATACTGATCGAAACTTTCGGAGACAAGTATTTCTATACGAAAAAGTGTTTATAGAAAGAGAAAAAATAAATAAAAAAAGAAACATCATTGTAAAATCTTCACTTCGTTAGGGAATCTAATAAATAACAGCTCTAGAGATAGGTGTAAATTATTAATATATTATTTAATCTCATCGACGCAATTTTTAATTTTTAATCCCTCTTCTTTTTACTACCTAATCCTGTTCATAATATATTATGATTTGATATATTACGATCTGTTTAAGTGTCGAGTATAGATTTTTGAAATCTTAACAAAGCCTGCGAAAATAATAATAATATGTTTCTGTGTACGTACACACGTGTGACTCGCGTGTGTTGTGTAAGGTCGTTTGCGAACGACTAGGACAATAATAATAATAATTGTAATTAAACCATAATTATTATTATTTACTACTTACACTACCAGCTATAGCATAATAATATTATAAGGTTTATGTGGAAAAGCGTTTATCATAAATATTATAATAACAATACTCAAAATAATAATAATAATAATAATAATTAGTCATTGTACACAATAAGTCAACAAGTGCGTTCTTACCCGTTGGTTGCCCGTTGGTCCGGAATATGTTCGTGTCGTAATTGTTAACGCTAACGCGGCGGCTGGCCATGATTTCAGTATAATAAAATTCAATAAAAATCGAATGAAATAAAATGCAAAAAATACAAAAAATTCTCAAAGTCGTCACGGCGTCGTCGTCGTCGTCTCGCTAAATATATTCGTTCGACACTGGCGGACCGTTGGTCGGCACGGCTAGTTTTATAGTAGTAGTAGTAGTAGTAGTAACAGTAGTAGTAGTAGTAGTAGCAATGCGTTATTTTATAATATTGTTCTTATCACGTGAATCAAGCGCGACTATAGAGGTGTGCACGAGTGTGTGGCGCAGCGATTGGGAAAATAATAATAATAATTATTTAATCATTTAGAATATAAAAAAAAAAATTAAATAAATACATTACGCCGCGCCGCCGTCCGTTTACGAGGTATACTACCGATTAAATATCGCATTATTAAATATTGATAATTAAAATGTTATTATTATTATTATTATTATGCGTTGCACCGCGCGTACGTATAACCGACTCGCGTCGCACTGTATAACAACTACAACTACGACAAAACGCTCTGTCGCGCCGAGCAAAAATGATACACGGCGGCCGCGGCGCGACAGTATTTAACAGTAAGTTGTCGTACACCACCTACTCGTCACGCTAACGTTTACGAATAATAATAATAAATAAAAAAAAAAATTCGCAATGATTTTATTGCTCAACCGAATTTGCGTCTTATATACACGCGGTCGCGCGTTATACAGAGCGATCGCCAATGTTGTCCCATCACACGCGGTCCCTGACGCCGCTACTGATAATTATTAAATAAATAAAACGAACTGTTACACACGCGGATCCTGCGAAGCCGGACTACCGAGTTAAGGATTAAGAATTGATTCGGACTAAGAATTACTTGGAAAAAAAAAAAAAGTGTGTACTTCGCTCGTCGGGGTGTTCTTCGCACTTTGGATGAGATACTCTTGACGGATGTATTGAATTTTAAAGAAGCGATAAATCATTTTATTCAATAAAACGATTCTGAACGAAGAAAGTTAATCGTTTTCAAAATTTTCTTGCGCCAAAATCTTTCTCACATTGTTAAAAAAAAAAAAAAAAAAAAAAAAATTGAAGAATTGAGAAATTCAAAAAATTACCGCTCTAAAGTAGACCATCTAGAGGCAAATCCGGTTTTTTTGTTCGAGCCTTACCTGATCTTTTGAATCAGATTTTTTTTTGAATTAATTGTTTTTATATACATTTGTCTCTTAGACGATAATTGTTATTGCAACATAATTGTAGGGGTGATCATGACTCATGGTAAATTTAAAAATAATATGTACTTCAAATCTTTAACTGTACTTAGTTTAACTGATTAAGTTAATTTATACTTTAAATTTACTTTTACTTAGCTTAGCTAAATTTTAGATTCTGAGTGGAACAATGATGATGTTTATTATTATTTATATAAACACGTTTTCGTATAGAAATACTTGTCCAAAAGTTCGGACTAGCAATTTTTTGAATCAGAATTAGCCTCTAGACTTAAGATGGTACATTTTTCAAAATTCTCAATAGTTTTTTTCAAAATTTTGGGAAAAACTACCAGAAATATAACAAAAATGTCTTTAAAATTACTTATCTTTTTTCATTCAAACTTTGTAAAAATGAAATGTAGATAGATAATAACACGAGAATTGTTTTGGTACGAGAACATAATATGTATATAAGTTTTATTTTACTAAATTTAATTTAATAATTAAATTTATAAGACAAGATTTAATTTTTTTGGAAATTATACCAATTGATTGCATTTTTAGTATTTTTATTAGAAGTTGGATCCATGATTTTATTGTATTAAACCATCAAAAAGCTCAACAATTTTCTTGTTTTTTTTTTTTCGGTGCTGTTGGTTAATATTTTAACGTTGGACGTAAAAAATATTCTACCACAATTTCGGTTCCCTAGATCAACCCGAGAACAGTGCAAATAACTGAGTTTGTTTCCAATTTAATTTTAACATGGAGAAAACGACGTTTTTACTAACATAGATTATTGGCAGATTTTTTTTTCTTAATTTATGAAAGTATTTCTTAATAGAAAAATAAGTTTTCTACAAAAAAACATCCTTAGCACTAAATATTCATAATGTTCAAAGATTTCGTTCAATTTCAATGTTTATGAGAATGTTTAAACTTGGGCCTTGAAAAAAAGTTATACGTTATTATTGCTGTAGTAATAAAAGTTTTTAAATAAAAAAGTTAAAAATTATTAATAGAACAAAAGTTATTACATTTATGTCAAATCGTATTTGAGACACCCTGTATATTATAACACGCAAGCATGTACGTTGTACGAAATTCTCAAACCAAAGGTAAAAGTATCAATATTTTAATTTTATATTTATTTTATAACATACAATTAATCATTATTATTATTATTATTGGAAAAATGTTCAATACAACGTGTTGCAGGGTAAGTATACTGTGACTTGGCGAACAACAGTCTTTTTCATATCCAATTAGATTTCTAAAATTAACATTTACAACAAACGCTCATGAGGTTAGGTTAGTTAAAACCGATATTTTTAAGGTATCCTTTTCATTTGTATTCGAGAGACTTTTCGTCGTTCAAATTATTTTTTCAATGAACTATAAAATAATAATAATTTGCTTATATTATATGTATTTTGTAATAGATTTTGTACTCGCACAATACGAAAAATTTCTTCTATATTATCGTACTTAATATACTTTTAATATTTTTATGACAATATTTTTAATTATAACTTATAAGTCATAGAAATAAATTCGTTCAAGTGAACAGGTAAAATCTCGGTCCTTGAGTTTAAAAATCATATTATTCAAAAAAAAGGTACATTATTATGCAATGGCGCAACTAGAATTTCTTTCAAGAGGGATGTCTACCCATAAATTTCTACTGTAATCATTTCAATATGAAATTATAAACAATGTTAATAGACGATTTACAAGAATAATTCTTACCTATTACATTGCTAAACATTTTTGTTAAAACCTTTCTAGTCACGTCATATATGTTATGTAAATAACATATTTATATTTTTATATTATCCATTACATATTTTATTTATTTTCATTTATTTTATAAAAACAAAATATTTAAATAATAAAGGTTATACCTAGCTTGAAATAATTTAAATAAAACTATAGGAGTGTCACTTTTAGATGAAAGTTTGTATGTTCATCAAAACTAACAACATTTAAATACAAGCCATTTATTTTAAAAAATGATAAAAAAAAAAAAAAAATGTCAAAATTAAATAATATTTTAAATAAAAATTAATTTTTGAAATGTATTAGTCTTAGTACATTAAAAAAGAATATAATAAACTGTGTGTTTAAGGTATGTAAATAAAAATTATCACTAAATACATTTTTAATAGAACATTATGAATACCAACATTATTTAAATAAGTTTTTGATTTTAAAACATAATAAAAATAATAATAATAATTGGTGCAACAACCAGGTATATCCGGGGATATGTCTTGTTGTTGTACTAAAATAAAAACCAGACACATCCATTTGTGCAATAACGTTGTATTTAATGATCGGATTTATCTGATTGTTGCACCAATCGACGCAGTTTTTCTTTCTTTCTAAATAATATTCAACCAAAACATGATTTTGACCAAAATATGGATATGTCTGGTTGTTGCCCCCAGGTCTTCAATTCATTAATTATTTTTAATTAAAAATTTCAAGTTAAAAAAAATCTAACTGCCTTTTTTACGAGTTAACATTTTTATAATGTTAATAATTGTAGATAAACGCAATTTAGCGTTGCATATACAACAATATGAATTTTTAAAGCATGTTTCAAGTTTATCTCTAAAATAATAGAGGTTATAATAATTGTATAGTTGAAAAGATTTTTTTTTTCAACGCTTATTGAATAAAATTTCCATAAATATGGTTTAAGGGGGTGTCCTCCAGACATCCAAAACACCCCCATCCCTTAATTGCGCCACTATAATCGTGAACTAAATACAATATTTTTATCTACAATAATATATGTATTAAATATATTCAATAATATTATGCGGTATTAACTAACAAGTATTTCTGTGCAAAACGTGTTTACAGAAAGAAAAATATTAAAATAAACATCATTGAAAAACACTAGCTTCTTCGCTCTATCCAGAATTTAAAATTATAAATGTACATAGTTAAAGATTTTATATTTTCATAAAAAAATTCAGTGAGATATTTGTGATATGGTGCAGTGTGAACCTTTCTTTACAGTATAAGGTTTATATTATAGTTTAAATTCTAAAATATAAATAAACAATTTTTTTGATGACACACCTAACACTAATTCGCGACACACTGGTTGAGAACCACTGGTGTACTAGTGAATTGTGTTTTTAAATAAAATACAATTATAACCGAATGATAATTAAACGGGTATAATAGTTAGTTTAATAATATTATAATGATGTATCAAACACCACGAATATTGTATTTTCACATAATGGTCACTGAAATCAATATGAAATTTTCTTTCGATTGTACAAGCTATTATGATAGAATAAACATCACAATAATATGTAATAATATTTTGTATTTCCTTTTATTGACTTCTTTACACAGTTTTTAGAAACGAATGTCCAAAACTATTATAAATATATAATATGGTAAGGTTTCTCCCTTGGCAACGTGCGCTTATAAAAATGTAAGACAATTTACATAATATTTTGAAAATAAAATAAAAGCGAAAAGCTACAGAAATGCCGTTGTTACGTTTAATTTCACCGTGTAAATAATGAAAATCATATAGCATTTTCGACTAACTGCCAATAAGTATTGAGAGAGAGAAAAAAAAAAAATCAATTTATTTCAGAATAACAAGTGGTAATATACAATACATTTCTCGTGCGTTTTTGCGTGTAAAAAACTAGAAGAAACACTAGATATTATACGTAATGAACTTAAGTAGATCTCGAAGACATTGTAGTACTTATATTATTGTATTTCAATTTAATATTATTGATTAAGTCTACACGCAGAGGGCCGTAAGGTCAGCGATTACAAACATTTGGAAATCACCAATTAAAAAAAATATATATATCGCTTTCCTCAATACAATTTGGTAATCATGTTAATTTAAAAAGAAAAAAAAAATCTCTACTACCTATTATTATTATAACTATTAGTCGTAATAGCAACGAGATTTGATTATCTACAACATATACAACGAGTAAACAAGATCTCCTCCGTGTCTAGGTGAGATAATGTTGATCGTACACGAACACACAGAATTACACAGATAATCAGCAGCTATAAAACGCGTAAATAAGACCGTCGTCATACATTTTTAATCCGATAATAATAATAATAATAATATTATAAAAAACATTCCTGCCTATTGTTCAAGCTGAAGTTGAAGTGTGTTCTAATCTAAATATTGTAATAAGTCCGAGTAAAATAGCATACGATACACAAATTATTATTATTTATTAGTAATAATGATAAATAGTTCAATGAAAAAACTGATAGATTTATTACAACAGCAGCATAATAGTATGTTTATTTCGCGTAAACCTGTATGAGGTCAAAATATAAAACATCGGTCAAAAAACATATTATAATATAATATCACTGTTTATGTTCTATTCATTATAAGAGCGCGGATTTATATGCATTAAAAATCAATCAAATATGCATGGAAAATAAAAAAAAGCCGGACATACTTCGCACGGTAGGTGTACTTCGCACGAGCGGTGGTATTCTCTTGACGGGCGTATTAAATTTTAAAGAAACGATAAATCATTTCTTCAGTAAAACGATTCTGAACGAAGGAAGTTAATAATATAAGAAAAAAATGTCCAAAAATTTTTTTCACATTTTCAAAATTTTCTTGCGCCAAAATCATTTTTTATAGGATTTTCTATCTATATTTAAATTTTTATAAAATTCTGATCAAAGTGTTCGAGTCGTGTTTGTGAAATTTTTGTTA
>JAIPRM010000373.1:0-59633 GCA_025469315.1 Stegophylla sp. TES_Ste_2020 | reverse complement strand
TGTGCAGAATACTCGGGTAACAAAAATAATAGGTGTTATGCTATCAATATAAAAAATAATATATAATCTTCATAACGATGGTAAACACAGATGCAATTTCTATAGTAGTTAACTATGCTGACAAACATTATACAAAATTTATTATAAATTATTTAGTCAGAAACTTTAAATAGAAACTTTAAATACATATCCACAGTAGAAAAATATTTTTAAAGCTCATATTATCATTTTTTGAACATGTTATACTTTTTATATTATTAAACACGTTAATGTTTTATTGTTAAATGTTTGTAACTGAGATGTAGCTCGAGTTTAGTGAAACCGAAATATTTAAACATAGATTTTTGAAAATTTTGATTATTATGTTATAAAAATCGTGATAGTAGATCGAGATTATTATAAATAATAATAATTATAAAATATTTATTCAAACAAATTATTTAAATGTTTCTAAAAAATTTCTACATATTTTATTATAGTATAATACATAATACATTTACTGGTTGAAAACTGTGTTCAATACATTAATTATCATCATTTATATTTGAAATTGGTATTGAAAAGATGATAGTAAATTAATATAATTATAAAATTGGTCCCATACTACAAAAAAACATTATTCAGTGAATAATATTTTTTAAACCAATTCGTGATTCTTGTTCTTGATGTTTACTTATACCAAAATTATATTTGTTTACATATTCATTTATGGATTGATTCTAATAAAATGTTCATGTTATAATTTAATAAATTTATATCTAAATAATGTACTTTTTAGTTGTGAGAGCATTTTGAAGAAACAATCTAGGGTTTATACTTTTATTACGTATTATCAGATCCCTAGTAAAATTATTCATTCAACGATCGTGTATTAAAAAAAAAATATACATTTAATAATATAAATGTTATTTAATATGGAAACCATATTTATACGACGGATAGAAAAATTGAAACTTTGTACGTTGTGAAATTTCTATATTTGGATAATATTTCAGCGAAAAACATCATTTTATATAATTCACAAAAGAAAAAAGAATATGGCGTAAAAACATTTTTATGGATAATCATTTAAAATTTTCTAAAAATTTAACATTAAAAACGAATGTAAACACGAAACAATTTTCCACGTATCTACCTATACACAAATAACCATAAATTTCGTTTTTAAGAAATGTCATGAATACCAAACATGTGTGCTGATAAAAATGTCGACTAGGTACAATTTCGAAGGTGACACGAATCGGGGAATAGGTCGGATTAAAATCGTGGTATTTGCACGGACGCCCGAGAACATTAAAACAGCTTTATAATTTTTCATTTTGGCGTAACTATTTTTCAACGCAATTCATGGCCACATACATCTAAAATTTAAGTAGAAACTGTACGTTTAATCACCAAGATGTTATTCCTATGACTCGGAATACGACAACGCATGGTTGGCAACAGATTAGAGTAATTTTCGAGAGAGTCTACGCTAGAGAATAATGCGGCTGATATATGCGTTTATTATTTTATTTTACAGTTTCGTTGTTCTACGTGCGAAATTGACAAATACGAGAAGACAGTGTTGATAAAAAATAAAAAATAAATATGTATATTTATATGCAATTGTCATGAGTGAAATTCGAAGCACAACGATTGCACGATGTCGGAATGAAAACCTGACTTTAGTCTACAATCTACATAATGCTGGATTCACCGGTGAATAAAAATTATCGCGAACAATTTTAGAGCTCATTCGCGCAGTGCGTGATTTACAATAAAGCGCACGTGTACTTGGTGGCACAAGTCACATATCACGGGGACATTGCAGTCACCGCGTAAAAGATCATGGACAGCGAAGATGCCTAGGATTTCTTTGCTCAATCGATAAACGATAGCTCGTGTGATGTCAAGAATAAGTTATGTTTTACATCTATTGATTTTTTTTTCATGCGTTCTTGAGAATTATCACCATTATAAAACTGTTCGTCGTTCTAACCACATTTCATTACGCACTAATGTGTACATAGTAATGTACACATTGTAGTTTAATAAATATAAAAGAGAAAAATACATTTTTCCGTTCTGCTCATTTTTAAAACTACCCCGACCGCACAAGGGCCGGAGAATTGCGATCGAGTATAATGACGTGCTTGCGTCAAGACCGCAAGCATTGCACGGCGAGATTTATAATGGATGGCACAAATACTCACGAGGTTCGTTGCGCAACGAGAACAATGTGCGCAGAGTATATTAATATTCGTTTGATATTTTACACGTACTTATGAGTTAGTGTATATATATATATATATGTATAGGTTCGTGCTCTTGTATACCATCAAACTTCCTATATACAGACACGTAATACGACGGTGTTGTATTATAACCGCATAACTACAACGGATCGCGTGACACTAAACCGTTAAACTTTTGAAATAAGGTTAAACTGTCCGTTTATCCGTCCTCGATCGAGGTAGCGCTGGGAATCGTTGCTTTGTGGTCGATAAAACAACGGGTGAACGTATACGTTTATTATATATAGTATGAGTGCTAGACTCGGGGAGAGAGGGCAGAGTCTTCCTTCTTTTTTCAAGAAAAAATTAGCATAGTTGCCATTTATAATTTTTCAAAACGAAACGCTAAGAATTGAATGGAGGAAATCCATACATATATTTTTTATTTATTTATTTTTTTGTATACTGTTTGATATAAATATACGTATTTATAAAAAAAGGAAAAAATTTACTATCAATTGTTTTAGTATTAGTATCAGAATTTAGAGAGAAAACTTTAAATTTGCCACAGGTAGCAAATGCTCCTATTGTACCTAGGTTAATAGGACCTTGGAATTTTTACGTAATTATGTTGTTATATAAGTTACGGTTATGTATATTACGCTAAAAGTCCGAATTTTGGTAAAACCATGGCTCCACTGGTGAAGTCTTAGGTTGTACCGATTATTCACTGTAAAAGTCTGAATTCAGGGCTTTTATCGATTTATCTTGGTAAATAAAACTTCGCGATTATTATAGTTAAGGCTTTGACATACAAGCGAATATTAGTAAAGTTCAGGATTCACAAAAAATTCCAGTAAATGTTCGAATATTATTATTTCTAAATATATATATTTCACCGCAAGCGATTGGAATGTATTTTGTTGTAACAGAACTACGTATGATATAAATTGGCCTCTAATTTTTACGTTAACAAATTAATATGGTAACACAGTATATCTACCAATAGCAAAAAGAGACAATACACCTATTTAATTTTTTTATCTAAAATATTTGAGCTTTTCCCGAATAGTTTAATGGGGAAAAAATTAGTATGAATAGTTGGGATATCGATAAAAGAGTGCCATGGCGTCGTTAAATCACGCAAAATAAAATTGTACAACAACTGTTACGTGAAGAAATTAGTGAAATAATTGACACAGTTCACGTCATTAATATTGGAATGTGTTAGTAATGCAAATTTTTTTTTAAATAAAAACATATTTTGATGAAATTGCGCAAAACATTTTAAAAATCACAGTGTATAGAAATGTAAAAAATATATTTTTTATTATATTACAATGTTAATCGATAAAACAATATGTGGAATTATAGTCAGTAAATAATAAATTATATACATGTAGTATTATCATGAAATTAGTCAGTTGTTGTTGCATAAAATGAGATATAAAACGTCATATATATTTAACATACTTAAGTAGTGCCTGTAAATATATAGGTATTTTACGTGAACGAAATGATAATTTGCCAAGTTACATGTACACATGCACGTGAATTGAACATAAGACACGAAAACTCATCAGAAGTTATTTATTTTTAACTAAATATTTTATAAACATTTGATTTTAATAATATATTAATATATAAACTTCAATTTAGTTTTATTTCACTAAAAATAAAAATTTTTTATTATTAAATGAGCATATTTTCTTCTAATTTTGTGCTTATTACTGTGACTACATGGTTATTTTATAAATGTTAATTTTTTGTTGTTATTTGTCTTGAGAGTTTCTATTGTTGTGATTCACATTATTTTCTTAACTTTTACAAATATCATAAGTACCTGTCATTTAGTTTTAGTATATGCAGCAGACATGAATGATTTGATTGTTTGATCACGATTATACATTATACGATTATTGCAATCGTGTTTTAAACTATGTGTAGGTATTACATAAATAAACCTCTTGAGATCATTTGTGAATATAATGACAATGATTAAAAATTAAGTGATATGTCGAATGTGTTAAATATTATGTGCATTATTATGTATATTAATATATTATATATTTGTTATTACATTGAAGTTGAAATCTGTTAGAGCCAAATAATTTTTTGCATCAATAAATATACAAAAATAATAATAATAATAATAATAATAATAGTTTTGTTGTGCGGTGTATTTTAAATTCTGACGAGATCAAAAAATTAAAAATAAATAAATATAAGAGTTATGTAAAAATAGTTAAGTACTTAGCTCCTTACATATATAGTTGCTAAGCACAAACGATCTGGAGTAAGCAATTATAGATGTGCGTAAGGGGTATGCAGGGTATGTAGTTGCATATCCTGGTGGTCTGAACACAGCCTTGTTTCATGAAATACCAAAGATAAATTAAAATCATATCACATATTTTAATCCTAAACCTCATTTATAAATATTAAATTATTATACGTAACTTGTTATATTCAGTCACGAAGTCAATGACATTTCTTTTTGAAACACATAAATTAAATAACTTCGCACCACGGGTATACTTTGCTCTTTCAGTAGGATACTCTTGGTGGGTGTTTTGAATTTTAAAGAAACGATAAATAATTTATTCAGTAAAATGATTTTGAACGGATATTAACTTAATCATACACAACAATAATTGTCAGTTCATATTAAGAATGATGTTTAATAATAATTGTTCTTTAATAATAAAATAATTGTGTAAAATGTACACTGTAAATGATTAATATTGCCATATTGTGAAATTTAAGGCTTTTATAATTAAAAGTTGCAACAACTAATTATAACAAAAACTGTCAATATAAGTTGACCTAGGACACTGTTCAATTATTTATTTATTTTTTTTATATCGATTAAAATTGTGTACTATTAATTGAAAAAAATCGATAAATCGAAAATTGATTAGTCAATAAATCAGTTATTAATTTTTTAATTAATCGAGTAATCATATACAGTTGAACTTGGTTAACTCGAAGTTGAAGGGACCAGAAAAAAGTTCGAGTTTTTCAAATGAAATTCCAAAATTAATTTTTTTAAAACAGTAAAATTTATTAATTCCTATGTATTTATTATAATATGCAATAAAAAAAAAAAAAAGTATATATTATGTATAATTTTAAGAAGTTTATGTACGTATTAAATAAAAATTAGAATATAACACATATAACCTTATTTTTTTCGCGCACATGGAAAATATCATAATTTTATACATCGAAACATGGAGTTATTCATGAAAATATTCGAGATTTTTTTCGCATTGTTTAAATAGGAAATTCATGGAACCGGGGAAAAAGTTTGAGTATCGACGATTTTGAATTAAAGAAGTTCGATTTAACTAAGTTCGAAGCATTGCGCTACAGCAGTAATGTATAATTTTTTTTTAGGTCCCAAATTTTAAAATTTTAAAATTTATACTATAAATATAGAAAAAATTTAAATTCGACATTTTGTAAAACTGATTAAAAAAAAAATATTCGTGCTTGAATCTCTAATAAAGGTTAAGCCGTTCATTTTCTAAGATTCTTTTAAGTTTTCAAATAATTTTGTCAAATATATCATAATAATGGTAATATTATGACATCAATTGGTGATATTATGACTTATTTAACAATATTATTAAATTATTAGCAAACTTCAAAAAATCGTGAAAAATGAACAGATTAACCTTTGTTAGAGATTTAAGCAGCAATATTTTTTTGTAAAAATCAGATTCACAAAATGGCTATTTAGAATTTTTTCTAAAACTATAGTATAAAATTTCAAATTTTAAAATTTGGATTTTAAAATAAAAAAAATATACATTATTGTTGTAGTAATAATTTTACAAAAAAAAAAAAAAGAAATGAACAATTATAATAGAACAAAAGTAATTGCATTTGTCAAATCATACTTAGACACCCATTTTTTTGTATACGAGTAAGCTGGTATACAAATAACTACCCTATAAATAATAAATTGAATACGGTACGAGATAATAACGAACAGAATCTACCATTTTTTGAATTAACCGTCATTTGAACAATAATTCTAACTTCAAATGTTTGAAAAAAATTATTCTTTGATCTATCATTAATGAAAATTATACTACAAGTAGGAAACGCATGAGGAATTTTTAGGGAAAATAATTTTTTCACAAAATTAAGTATAAAATGTTTTATGAGGATTTACTTGAAAAATAATCATTATCAGGAACGTAACCACAGGGAGGGTCCATAGGGTCTAGAGTCAGACATCCGACATAAATCTGACAACAATTATATAATTACTGTAATTATTGCTGTCTACAATTAACTAAAACTCCGCTTAGAATCAATTTATTGAATTTAATCATTTATCATTTATTTTCTTTAAAAATCAACACACTTACCAAGAGTATCCCAACCAAGGATAAAGGAATATCTATAGTACGAATATTATGCCTCACATTTTGTTTTTAAATGAATCCCTTTTAAAACGAAATTCTGGCTATGTCTCTAGTCATAACTTTATGTAAAAATGACCTGTTCATACTAATTCTAACTTTAAACGTTTATAAAAAAAAAGTTTACTAACCATTCATGAGATTTTTATGTTCATTAGATATTATATATGTGAATAAGGTTATATTAAATCAGCAATTAAACATTTTATCCGATCAAAATTTTCAATAAACAAGATACATAATTCTAAAATTTCATATTTATCTCAAAAGTAGTCAAATTTTTTTGAAAAAATTTCCCTTTTTTATTAGACTATTGTTGATAATGAATGGAATTTTCAAGTTTCTAGTTCAACTAGTTTTGGAGTTATGACTAAATTACCAAAATCAATTTTATAAAAATCTCGTTTACCATCATATTTTGCCATTTTTACTTAATTTTATTTTTGGTAATATCTCTTGTTTTTGGAAAAAGCATTGAGAATTTTGAAAAATATTCATAATTAGGCAATAATTATAGTCAATAATTTATTACGATTTATACTTTGTAGTGTGTGGTTAAGTGCTTGAAGATTTTAATAACTCTTTAAAAAAATAATTTTTTTAATTAAACACTTATTTATGCATTAATGTATATTTTTTTGGCCACAACTTTGAACATTTAAAATTACATTCATTGGGTATTATTATGAAACTCTCTGAAAAAAGTCTGCGCACGTCTATGGTAGCAATGTTAATTTTTCCAGCAACAAAGGTGCTTTTAAATATGAATTGGTTACTATTATATCTGTCTGGAGATTTTCCTTTAACTTATCGTCGTTCTCCCTCCTGGGGCGGTTGTTCGATGTGGAATGTTTTCATTCTTCTATATTATAGTCATGATCAAACCGTATTATTAATTTGAAAGAATAAAGAGAGAAAACAGTATTATTATCTTTGTCAAAACGCACATCAAAATTCTATAGAAGCGAATATAAATTCGTCATGTGTATTCTGCAATTGAAGTTCTAATACAAAGAATTGTCCGGGTACAAAAGGGGTTTTCTCACGTTGCACGGAGCCAAGGACGATGCGATTAAATGCGAATATCTATCGTGTCGTTAATAATCAATCACATGGTATATCGTGTTGTCTTTGATATCTTGAAATGAAACGATAATTATTTTGATTATTATTGACATTTAACAGAATATATTTTTATTTCGGAGTCTAATACCCTGTAATGTAACCTGATAACATATTAACGTCCTAAGTACGTTTTGCAACATGTGTTGAATAGCATATTAATACACTAACTACTGGGAATAATACAAACGTACATTATTTGTACAATTTAGTTGGTATTAATAATTAGTTATGGTTATAAAAGATCTCCAATTTCATGAAGCAGCTATTTTCATGAAAGCTATTAATTGTATAGAAAAGCTTGCTTATATTGTTCTGAAAAGTTTTATTTCTATAGATCCATACGTTACTTATATTTACGTTAAACAAAAAACGTACAAATATCGTGACAAATATTTAATTGTTTGTATATAGTTAAATTTCTTAATAAAAAAAAAAAAAAATGTATTGTTTTATAACACTGATATGGGCGTCTATTAAGGTGAAAAGGGGTTATTTTTTTTGAGCCTTTTAAGAAAAATTTAAAATAATAAATATTGGATGATATTGTTTTTTTTTTTCAATCAAAACCTTGTAAAATTTTTAATAATTCGTCCGTAAAAAATTTTCTTACACCAAAATATTCGCAATGTAATTCTCCAACTATGCACTAAGTTTCATAAAAATCGATTGAATCAATTATTTTTTATATGCGTTCAAGTGTGTAATTTTATGTAAAACTAATGAATTCTGTCAAAATGCTAATTTTAAACAGTTATAAAAAAAAATTTACTTACGAATTTCGATATTTTTTCAGTACCGTTGGTATATTTATATTACATTTTCAACTCTTAATATACATAAATTAAAATTTTACAAAATAAAACTTACTAAAAATGAGAAATTTTCAATTTTTTCATATTTCTGTACTTATCTCAAAATTAGTCGAATGTTTTTGAAAATTTTACGAGGTATGCGCGTGACTATTATTAGTATTTGGTGAAAGTTTCAAGTTTTTACTTCTATTATTTTGGGAGTTATTACTAAGTAACTAAAATTAATTTCATGATAATATTTATTTCGGTATTTCTAGTAAATTTGTCAATACTTTTTCCGTTAGTTTTCAATCAAAACGTTGTAAAATATTAGATTCTGAACTACTAGATACTGAAATCTACTTGTCTAAAAGTTTCGATTAGTAACTTTTTGAAACTGGATTGACCAGGTACTTCAGACAGGTCACTTTTTGAACTTTTCAATTTTTCAATTTGTTTTTTGAAAAAACTACTCGAAGAAAATCACTTTTTGATCCGAATTTTATGAAAATGTAAAAAAAAATTTTGGACATTTTTCAAAAATTTTTTTTTTCATTTCATATTCTTACCTTTATTTATTAGGTAAAAAAAAGTAAAGTAAAGTAAAGTATAGACAAGAAAGCCGGACATACTTTGCACCACGCATATTCTTCGCTCTTCAGGCCAGATACTCTTGGTGGGTATGTTGAAAATGACAATTATTATATTGTTCTTTAAATTATTAACTTCTTTCATTCTGAATCGTTTTATTGAAGAAATGATTTATCATTTCTTTAAAATTCTACTAAACCTCCAAGAGTATCTGACCTGAAGAGCGAAGAATATCCGTGGTGCGAAGTATTTCCGGCTTTCTTTACTCTACTTTTTAAATATTCATCCGTGAAAAATTTTTTTACACCAAAATATTCACCTTATAAATTTTCTATTTATGTACTAAATTTCGTATACATCGGTTGTATTAATTATTTTTTACATGTGTTGAATTGTGTAATTTTAAGTAAAACTAACGAGTTTTGTTAAAATTCCAAATTTAAACAATAATCAGCTGATTGATAAACTTTCACTTCTCGATACCAGATACTTATGACATCCGCATATATTAGAAAAAAAAAATATATTTCATAATTTCATTGAAATATTTCATGAAGAAAGAAATTTTCAATTTTGAAATGAAATATTTCAAATTAAGAACCCTAATTATTATTGGTAAACAGTATGTTACGTATACTGAATGCGTTATAGAAATTACAAATTTTAGTTTGTAAATATTTAATATTTTCTTTCAATTCATGAACAAATATATACAGTGCTAAAATTTAAATTGAGTATATAATGCCTACATTTTTTTATGAATAATTACATATTCGTGATACATTCTGAATAATTCATATTATTAGTACTTTACAGTCATATAATACTATAAGGCTATTGCTGTGGTATGTTATTTTTTTATGTACTCAGGAAAATTTTCAAAAAAAAGTTAAGACTTTCCAATAATATCTAAAAAAAAAAATACTAATTGTAAAATAAATCTATGGGTATATTAAAGTTTCGAATAACGTTAAAAACTGATATTATGGGTCATTCGAAATTTGATATGATTATATAATCTCAACTTTTTAAATCTCGACAAAAATGTTTATAAAAAGAAAAAATGTTTTAGAGATTCGAATTCGCTAACAATATTTCATCTTATTAAATTGTTGGTGTAGTATGAATGTGTTCGGTTCAAGGTTCTAGCTGGGTTTAATTGACTGAGTATGTAAACGAGAATATCCGCGTGATTTTTCATTCACGTGCACTGTTTTTGTACGGCGTGAAAAATGTTTGAAATGTTTAATGAAAAGTATCCACTGAGCAAGCATTAAAACAACCGATTGCACCGGGAAATGCGCAGGCATCAATTTATTTCTGTCTACCTTTCCATCATATACCTACGTCTGCACCTAGGTATGTACGTCATACATGCATGTCGATATGCGCATTATGCATTACACAATATTCTCTCCGTATTAATTAGCAGCGTACATCATGGGAACTCGTGTGGACGGGAAACGTATGTAATATATCTTTATTAATTGCCTGGTGCACGGGTGAAATATAAAGCACACAATACGCGCATGTAATGCGTATTATACTTTTATAATACCTAACAATATTATTGTATTCAAACGGTGACAACAATGCGGGAAAAATTTATTTTCGACGTGCCGGAACTCTGCATACCTATGGGAAACTCGTTTACTCATCGTGAAATACTGATATTGTATGGACAAGTTTAGACGTTATCAGATCAGGTCAAATGATCGATCTCCGGTGTAGCGTTCGAAATCGTATAGGTAGAGCGATGGCTTGATATAATAAAACAATGTAATAATAACTGCACGCAATAATAATATATACTGTGACGGTCATTGTTTTGATCGTGACGGAACCTCGTATAAACGTTTATAGACAATGATGATTTGGTGTCTTCAAACTCGTTTTAATCAAAAGGTAAACGGAAAACAACGTTCGTCGTGGCTCGTGGGTCGAAATTCTATGGCTTACAAGACAGCGAGTTTTAGTATCACTATACATATTACACGACCAAGTTACATAGTCGCAGAAAAAGATGAAATGTATGTTTATAAATCCTACGGAGAACGGTCGATGTAATGTTATTGTGTTCTTCGAAAAACAAAAGAAAAGTAGGTAAAATCCAAAGGAATTGAAAAATGATATCATACACTGGAAATGGTACACAGTATTTGCTGATAAATTAGGCGGGTACTTAAAAAGTATCTAAGCAAGTACCTAAAACGTGTACTTAAAGAATTTTACCTTAATTATTTTTTTCGTTTTAATGTTGATATTCAAAATAAATTACTCTGCTGGAACCAGAATTCCCAATTACTAAATGTTTTGTTTCACATATTTGATGCATGAAAATATATTGTAATATCAAACACGCATTGTCATGTTAAATAGATTAGAAGTGTTATTATAATGCAAAGAAGACTGAATATTATGAAAATAATAAATTTGAATATTACAAAATAGAAATGGATTATTCAAATGTCGGAAAATTACACCGTTAATATTCATTAACTTATGAGGTCTATTAAAATAATTATAATTTTTCTTTAGAAGTATGTAAATATTTTTGATAGACATAATTTTCAAATAAAAATTTCAAGCGAAAAATATACTTCCTACTTAAAATTAATAACTATCATAAAATTTTCTATTATTCAATTAAAAATTTTGAAAAATTGTTAACTAATATTTGAAAAATATTAATTTAATAAAAATGTATAGTTCTACGAATAGTCTTATAAAATGTATTTACATTGTGGTTTTTATTATTGATTTCTAAGAAACAGTTACCTATACATTATTTAAATAAAATTGACAAATTATTATTATCTATTTTAACTCACAGTTATACGTTACAAATTGAAAACATGAAAAAAGAACAAAATGCAAAGCACAAGACGTTATTATTTAAAAGTTAATAATTATACCCTTGAGAAGTTTTGTAAATTATTTTCTCTGAAAAAAACGATCAATTTGCTTAATGTTGTTTCGACCTGTAACATTAGTAAATGTTTCTCTTTTTTCACTTCTAAAGAATTAGAGTTATAATTTTACCATGAAAAAAAATAATGTACATTTCTTTGTCCTTTTTATTTTTTCAATTCTTTAGTGTAGTCATAAAATGTATTACTACACAATGTCCAAAAAAATTGAATAAAATAGAATTTCGCTTTTAATAAACCTTACTCATATTATTCAATGTCCTAAGTAATAACGTAGAATGCGAATATTTTGAAATCATTACTCATTGTTAACTTTTGTATAAAATTTAAAGTGCTACCTATATTTAAAAAATATAACGAGTACATTCAAAGTAAGAATATTTATAAACCATGTTTTTTAGTTAGTATATCGTTTGAATATAATTTAGTGTTTTGTTTGGATGGTATAAGCAAAAAAAGTCCAAAAATCGTACAATTTAACCAAGGATCAAATTGTTTTTCGTAGAAAATAGTTTACAAATATAAAGCCAAATCTTAAGTACCTATCTACAAAAATACAAAATTGATATTGTAAGTGTTTGGATATGAAAACAAAAAGTAATGTTGACTTTAGGGTTTGTTATATTAAAGGATCTTATCTATTGTATAATGTTTAACGGTAGGTAGTTGTTTTTTATATTTAATTCATTTATATGGGCCGAAGATAATTTTTAAGCTATGAGACGTTTTTATTTTTATGTTAATTATTAGTCTTATACTTGTGAATCTTACTTTACCAAAAAAAAACTGAAATCTACATTTATTTTAAGCCAATGCTTTTTGTATAGAACATAATGTGACTTGCATACGATTAAGATAGGCGATAATCACCAGTTGTTTTCGGGGGAAAAAAAACTCAAAAACTGGTTGTTTTAGGAATAATAATTATCAAATGAAAATGCATGCATTATACTTATTCTCTTAGAAACGAGAAAAATGCATTTAACACTTAAAAAACGGACAAGCACCAAATTATCGCGTACGATTAGTTCTTATATTTTGTCATCCGACCAGGTTCACGAGTTCAACAACCTGATGTTATACAGACAATGTGCATAAAGAGTAAAACCTATGGCCCCCATGCCATGACCACATTTTATTTACCTGTCCAATACACACACGCACACACATATTTTAATAACCTTATAAACCCCCACCCCGATCAACACTCCACGTAGCTCAGTCTTGTATTGAAACATTATTTAATAACGAAAAATTCTTAGCTAAGATCATTGCACCATGTATCTTATCGTGTATAAACACGATTTTAATAGCACACTTGCAGTTAATCAAAATAGGAAATTAAATAACGACGGAAAACGAAATAACTCTTGCTAAAACTCGACGATATTTTATTTATTTAAAAATTTAATATCATTTAAAAATAAATGTCAATAAAATTCATACATTAGGCTCTACTTAATATGAATAATTTAAAAATAAGAAAGCATTTCTATAAACTGTATACGTACGAAAAATAATCTATAGTTAATCATAAAAGTTAAAAGTATTTCGAATTTTTAACTTTCCTGAGAGCCGCTTCATTAAATGTCAAGTCTAAGAATAACCGTTTCACACATATATAACATTTTGCTATAAATGCTTTGGGTTCCTTGACAAAAATTGTAATTTTTTTTCTTTTTTTTAATTGTAAACTGGTTTTAATATCAAATAAAACGGAAAACATCAATAAATCACTGGAGGAATTTCTCATGAAAACTTTTATTAAACGCATCTAAAACACATTTTAAACTGCGTTAAACAGAGAAAGAGTAGAAAAAAAGGACTAGCGTAGTATTGAATTGTATGTTAAAATGATTCATTTAAATACCAAAATGAAAGCAAATCAGATAATTATCGGTCAAAAAATATAACTACCATGTTTATTTTACCAAATCACCTCCTGACAACACGACGTTATAAAAGCCAAAATATATGAAATTTTCATTTACTCGTTGTTTGCAAAGCGTTTAGTCATAATACACTCGATTATAATACAGCAGCCATAAAAAATAATTAACCCGCGTTTAGTGTGACCCTCCTGAGATTCCCCGAACAATTCGCCGGTTCGATTCGGAACTGCAATAAATTATAAACGTACTACATAACTATTAATTTATAAACTACACTACTTTTAGTATACAATATATTATTACGATTAATTTTGGGATAAATGCAGTAAAAGTTAATAAATATGTATGCATTTATGCACTAATTAATAGCTAAATCTGCATGAAAATATTGAAAAATATGTTTAATCAAAATTCATTTCAACACGTAAAAAGTGAAAAAATCAACTAGCCAATCTTTATGAAATTTGAAAAATTGATTGAAAAATAAGCAGTTAATGTTCTGAATTTCTAATAAAAACAGGTTTGAGAGTACATAAAATAAATCTTGTTAAACTAAAATTATTTCCAAAAATTCCCAAAAAAAATAACTAAATTTTGTCTAAAAGTGTCAAATTATTTTTAAAATATCAATAAATCTGGGTACTATTATTATTTTATTAATATTTGAAGATAATTTCTAATTTTGAGCACAAATATTTTGAGGACTTAAGATTAAACCAATAAGATAAAATAGTTTGAATGAATTTTATTCAAAATAATATATATTTATATATATCACTGTAAAATAAAAACGTTCTTAGAGCTTCGTTCAGTTTGAAAAATAATTAGTTAAAAATTGTAAACTCCACTTTTTGGAAATAAAAATTTTGGAGTATAATTATTCTTTTTAATATTTAATATTTTTTCTAAGATATCGAGGACTAGGCGTTTTATGTGATCATGGGACTTTTCCCATTATCCCGGTTGGCTAATTGATCTCTGCTTCCAGCTACTGACTGTAATCATCATATAAATACATTTTTAGGTGTGTTCAAGTATTTTTAACACATCATACGATATGCTGAATATTAATCGCGTTTACAAAAGTTTCATTTATTATTTTCTATACTTTTTTGTCATGTAAGCGGCAAAAATTATGAGCTTCGAATGCTTAGATAACTGGTCGAAGTAGGGAGATAAATAAAGATAAAAACAAATCATTTTTAGAAAGAAATCGGGTTTGTGATATTTAAATAAAATGTAAAAATGCCAAAAATTTGAAGTGTAGGTTGCTTTATACATTTTGACATAATTGTGTAAGTATCTATTTATTTCATCGTTATTTTGAAAAATGAAAAACAAAAATATATTGTCTTTGTAGAAAGCAATTTTACCTTTGTACCTCATATTATTTTTTATATTTCTTTAATAAGTATTAAATAAAAGATATTGTCAAACAATGGAAATTGGGTAGCCACATAAGGTTACTGCGTGGCCTTTTGACTACAGTTAAACTTACTTATAAAATGGCCTGGAATATGTATATCATAATCTGTATTAGAAAGTTTTTGAATTTATAAGAAAAAAATCTTTATAAATATAAAAAAAAAAAAGCCGAACATTCTTTTTCAAACCGTGGGTACTATTTGCTTCTCCAGTGGGATATTCTCAATGGGTGTATTAAAACTTAAAAAAAAAAACAATATTTAATTTCTTCTGTAAAATAATCCTGATCCATTTTATGAGGTTTAATAAGTAAAAAAAATATCTATAAATGACCAGGTTTATACAAATTCTAACTTTAAACGGCTATAAAAAAAGGTCTACTTATGATTTTTGATATATTTTCAGTACTGTTACTAATACGAGTATGTTTGTGTTAAACTTGCAGATCTTAAAATCAAAAGATTAAAATTTTATGAAATAAAAACTATTTTTAGAAATTGATGAAAGTTCTAAGTTTCTTTCTCCATTATTTTTGAAATTTTTAAAAAACTGAAATTAATTTTATAAAAATTCAATTTACGGAATATTTTACCTTTTAGGCTATTTTTTTAATGGTTTTACATTACATTTAGAAAAGCAAATGAGAATTTTGAAAAACAGCTTCTCAAAAGTATCAACTAAATGCAATTTCTAATATAAAATACTATTGGATGAAACTTTTGGAGCAAAATTTCTAGCCAATAATGTGTCTCCATACATAAAAAAAGAATAAAAGAACACACAGATTTGTAAAATCAATCGCCGTAGCTCCATTCAAAATCTAAAAAAAATTATTATTTAAAGACAAATAAAAAATAACAGCTTCTTTACCAGATTAAAAATAAAATTAGTTTTTTTTTCTGGAAGGGGAGGGCATTTTGTGTTGTAACCCTTAAATATCCACTTAAAACAAAAAAAAATATATTAAAATATGTGCTTTATTAATTATTATAAATGAGAATCGGAAAATATTTTGCAAAATAAAATGTAGGATACAAATATCGAAAAACAAATTTCCATCCAAAAATGATTGCGATTAGACAACCTATCAAAAACGTACAAAATCGTCAGTTCTAACCCTAAATATGACGTATAGGTTTAATGGAATTATACTATTATATACTTATCGCGTACGACACCCGCTCCGTCTATCATACTTTAAGCGGGCACTCGGAGTTCAAATTTCGGCACGATGCATATAATATCTAGATATTTTTTCATCGCCACCCAAACGAAATTCTCCATCTAATCTAACTACACTACAACCGGCCGGTCTGCAATACTGTTAAACAGCAGTTAGTAAAGGGCAATGCTATATGAGTGTACACCGGCCGTTACGCGCCGCAATTCGAAGGTATGACACAAACCATCGTCGCGCGGGCAGGCGGTTACTTTCACAAAATTTTTTTTATTATAAAATCTCAACTGAACGTTGTCGAATCCATGAGTATGCCACTACATACAATTCCCAAGGTCATCCATCTTGAAAACTCCAGGGTGAAGAAACGATTAAATTCAAAAAAATGTTTATGGTAATTCAGGAACATTTTATTTTGTAAATAATTCAGTTATTGACATCTGTTTAATATACATACATATATATATATATATCATATTTTATGAATATTTATTTATCAATAGATAACATATAACCAGGGATCGAATTTATTTGCACTAAAAAACAATGAAATATGTGCATACGTATGTACTAAAAAAAAACTCAAATTTATGCAATATAATATGCAACTATTTTTATTGTAAATATGTATTTAAAAGTATAATTATGAAAATTTTTTATTTTTAATGAGGTATAAATTATAAATGAAAAATTGTTTTCCTTTATTAATTCCTTTTAGTATAAATAAATATATAATATTATATTATATTATATTCACAATGAAATTTTCCACCTAGATACCAAATTTTATAATGATCATTTTAATCAATTTTTTTTTATGTAGGTACGTTAAAGTGTGTAATATTTGGTAAAATTAACGAATTCCGTCAAAATGTTAATTTTAAACGGTTTAGAGAAAAAAGATGAGTTACGATATTCGAGATTTTTTCAGATCAATTAGACATGTATGTGAGTGAGGTTATATTAAATTTTCAAGTCTTAATATTAAAAATTAAAAATTTTATTATACAAAAACTTAAAAAAAAGAGAAAATTTTCCAATATTTTCAAAATGCTATGCTTAACTTAAAATTGATGAAATCTTTTTGAAATTTTTAATAAACATTTTCATGACTACTTTTTAGTAGTTGGTGAAAGTTTTAAGTTTTTAACTATTTTTAAAGTTATGTTAAAAAATAATTTTTAATTTTATGAAATCTCCGGTTTTAGTATATTTTGCCGTGAAAGATTTTATTCATAAGATTTTAAACTCAAATTAATAAAATAATAAAAATTAAAAATAAATTATGTTCTTTTCTTAAATTTGAATAAATATAATTGTTAATATTTAAACATTTAATTTAACATAATAATATATTATATCATACTACATCAGACTGTTGAGATTAATCTGAGTAGAAGGTAATAGTCAACTGACATTATCCAAAACCACATCATCTATACAAGGTGATGATAAGAAATACCTATTTCTTAGTTAAAACTTCATGTTTTACATTAAAAATTGTATTGTTGTGTTATAAATGCTTTGTAAAAACGTTTGATTTAAGGACCACTTGTTAATCTGTTCAGTAAAATTAATTTACTGGTAAAAAAAAAAAAGCCAGACATACTTCGCATGACGGGTATTATTCGCACTACGAGTGTGAAGCTCTTGGTGGGTGTATTTAATTTTAAAGAAACGATAAATAATTTCTTCAATAAAATAAAATAAAAAGCGAAAGCTTCAAATATTATAAAATAATAATAATTGGCGGCGATAAGGATATATTTAACAAAATTTTATTTAATAATGCTGGGTATTCAATATGTGTGTGCATGAGGTAATAAATGTCTTTATAAAAGTGAAAAATGCAATAAATATCTATTTTTATAAATTAATAAAGCGTCAATTTCTCGGCAATTAGTGTAATTGGAATTTTGGTTTTTTTATGGGAATCCCTGGGTTTTGAGCTACGAGTATGTATAGAATTAACTTTTTTTCCAATAATAAGTACATCGAATAAAATTTACTACATTTTTTCAAATGTCCAGTAATAGTCCAATACTATTAATTAGTAACAAAGTAAGCCATGTTTATTTTTATTCATAGAATTTAATATTTATAGGTAGTAATTTTTTCGAATTTTTTTCAATCAATACATTGTAAAATTTTTAATTATTTGTCCGTGAAATATTTACTTACATCAAAATATTCGAAATGTTATTATCCATCTATGTATCAAGTTCCATAAAGATCGGTTGAACCAATTATTTTTTATATGCATTTAAGTGAGTAATTTTATGTAAAACTAATGAATGATGTCAAAATACTAAATTATAATGGTTATAAAAGAAAAAAGTTGACTTACGATTTTCGAAATTTTTTCAGTATCGTTAGAAATACATATGAAAATATATTTTTATTAAATTTTCATCCCTTAATCCATACATTAACATTTTATAAATTAAAAACTAATAAAAAATGAGAAATTTCTGAAATTTTCAAAATACTGTACTTACTTCAAAATTGGTCAAATGTTTTTGAAAGTTTCGACTTTCTAGCTCTATTATTTTGGAAATAATGTTAAAAAAACAAAATCAAATTTATGAAAATTCAGGTTATGCCGTTTTTTTTACCATTTTTTATCAATATTTGTGTAGTCTAGGCTTGCGCCTAGAAAAAGTATTGAGAAATTGGAAAAATGACCTCTTAAAAGTACTAACTAGACAACATTTCCGATCTATAGAATTACTGTTCAAATTTTTTGAACCAGTATTTCTACTCGAACTCGTGATTACATACATACGAAAAAAAATACATATAGACTTGTAAAACCAATACATTCCTCGCTATGAATCTAAATTTACTATATTTACGGTAAAAAATTACGAGGTTTACATCTCTACGAATAAACTTCATTTTTTATACAACTATTTTGAATTTTTTCCTACGTGGTGTTACTTGTACAAAAAATTATTGGTTCTATTACTTTCCAAAATCTAATTAAAACCACATCATGATCTTCCATCATATTGAAAATATGGAGTTAACAATATTGTTGGGCATATAATACATAAAAATATAGATATCATTTTCTAATTTTAAAATTTTTATTTACATGTGTAATTTAATATAATTAAGTATTTAAAGCGCACCACAAAAAAGTATTGGGTACATTTTTATACACTTACCCCGTAGGAACTCGAAATATTATTTTAAATTTTAAGCACTGTGAAGCATGATATTTGAGTGCTTTAAGTTTTCTAAAATTTATATTAAAATGAAAGATTGATAATTAAAAGTGATAAAATATTTTAAATGTATTTTTTTTAAATCTTAAATCCTTTTTTACCAAATAATATTCGATGAATATTTTGTAGTAATATTAGGGTAAATTGGTTATAATTTAAGGTAACATTTTTTTTGAATATTTTTAAATAGCAGTATTGTGCTATTATTTTTATGAGTTTATAAATTTATATTATAAATCTTAATTTAATTGAACATAAATTTAATAATGAACTATTAGACCAACAATTTAATTTCACTGTATCTGTCACATAAAACGTTTAATTTTAATTTATGGCAACGAATTCACATACTAGACATTATAATAATTAATAAATCTATAAATTTAATTGATACTAGAAAAAAAACTATTATATTCAATCAAGTTAGATTAAATAATATACATCTTTTGAAGACTTCAATTAATATATTAAAATGTCACTGTAGGTATAATTAATATACATAAACGTTTTGAACATGATTTATAATCGTCTTCTACGTCAGTTGTCACCAATTTCCTTGACCTAGATTTTATTTCTTATTCTTCAGTGGTACTTTAATAAACTAATATTTATATAAAGTGTTAACAAATTTATAGTTAATCAATATACTTTGTTGAAATTAATTTTGTTGCCTAAAATATAGGATGTATTGGTTCTTTATAATATAATATCATTAATTCATAATAAAATTACTAATTAGTATAATATTAAATTTACTTCGCAAAAAAGTATAGACAAGAAAGCCGGACATACTTCACATTACGGATATTCTTCGTTCCTCGCGTCAGATACTCTTGGTGGACGTGTAGAATTTTAAAGAAATTTTGAATCATTTCTTCAATAAGACGATCCCTGACGATTCTGAATGAAAGAAAATAATATAAAAACAATAATGATCGTTATTTACAATACACTTACCAAGAGTATCTGATCCGAAGAGTGAAGAATATCAGTGGTGTGAATTATCTCCGGCTTTCTTGTCTATACTTTACTTTACTTTACTTTACTTTGTATTTTTTCATCTAATAAATAAAGAAAAGAAAAAAAAGAGTGTTAGAAAAATGTCTATAATTTTTTTTTCACAATTTTATTGCAAAATTTTCTCGTACCAAAATGTTTCTCATATTATTGTCTATCTACGTTTAAATTTATTAAAGTTTGGATTCAAAAATGGTAGTTTTCGAGTCTTTTTTATCAAATTTTTGGTAGTTCCCTCCACACACAAAAAAAAAAAAAAAATGAAGAATTGAGGAATTAAAAAAAAATGACCTCATTGTAAGTACCTACAAGAGACAATCCAGTTTCAAAAAATTGCTGATTGAGACTTTTGGACCAGTAGATACATACGAAATAGTGTGAACAGAAAAAAAGTAAACATCATTATAAAAATACTAGCTCTTCACTTCATTCAGAATTTAATATATTGAGCAGAGGCCAGAATTGGAACCGGTTATGGATCCGGTTAACATTAAAAGTTGAGGAACCGGAAACTATATAACAAAAAAATTGAAAACCGTAATGTCAACCGTAACCGTAATTATAAAAGAGTAAATTTAGGTTATTAGTAACTTTGTCTGTTCAGAAAAATAAATTTAATTTTTTTTTACAACAATGTTTTTTTTATGAACACTTTTTCGTATATAAATATTTGTACAAAAGTTTAAACTATCACTATTTCAGGGGTCAGCAACATTTTTATTGGAATGAGTAAATTTTTTAAAAAATTACAAAATCAAGATGTTAATTGAGCCTTATTTGTGTAAGCAGAGTGCCAGTTTTATATCTCATTATAAAAGAAGAATAGGAAAAACAATTTCAAATTAACTAAAGGAAAATTCTAAATCAAAAAGTTGCTGCTTGCAACTTTTGTACACGTTTCTCTATTCGAAAACTTGTTGGTATCCAGAAAAAGTAAAAAACCATTATAAAAACACTATAGCTATTTTGCACTATTCAGAATCTTCGAACGTATTAACGTCAAATTTTGGTTAATTTTTCCCAAATTTTGTAAAAACTATTGATAAAGTCAAAAAATGACCTCTCAAAAGAACCACCTACTGCAGGGATTGACAACCTTTTCATAGGAAAGAGCCAATTTTCTAAAAAAATATTAAACCAAGATGTTAATGAGCCTCATTTGTGTGATGTTCTTCTTGCAATCTTTTTTTTTTAATAATTAATATTTACAATATTTCTTATAAAGTTATTAACTATGTCATAATTTGGCTAGATACAATTATTATAAACTATTGAGTCTGAAAAAAAGTAATAATTCTGTAAAAAGAAAGAAAAATCTCGATGTTGATAAATACCCTAAAGAGCCGCAGATTACGGCTCCAAAGCCACAGTTTGCTAACCCCTGACCTAGAGCAAAATTTTAACTAAAAAATTTGTTGGTCTGAAATTTTAGACAAATACTAACATATGAAATCGTGTACAAAAAAATTAACGTCATTGTCAAAACTTTGGCTTCTTCATTCCGCTCAGAATCTAAAATGCTATAAAATATTCCACATACCCGATCAATGTCAATTTTTTTTCTAAAAAAAGATATTAACCAAAAAATAATCAGTATTTTTCAGAACCAGTATTAATTGGTTCTAGATCTTTTATTTTTCTTTTAGAAAAGCGTAACTGTAACCGGAACTGTAAAAAAAAAAAAATTGAATCCGGAATATGAATCGAAAAACCACAAGAGGTTCCAGTCTCTGACTTCTAGATACTGAGACAAGGCTGTTGAGAAAACATTTATTTATAATCTCTCAAGCTTATACAATATATAATTTATAGAAAACTTTAAAAAGGCCGAACAAACTTTGCACAATGGATATACTTCGCTTTTTGGGTGGGATATTCTTGGTAGGTATATTTAATTTTAAAGAAACGATAAATAATTTCAAATAAAACGATTCTGAACAGAGGTTCAGTGATTATAGAATAACCACGTAACAATAATTATTACATTACCAAGGTTACCATGGTTGCAATGGTTACAAAGTTACTGTGGTTACAGGATAAGGAAGGGAGGAGAGGAGTTAGGGTGGGGAGGGATCAGGATCTAGGGTCGTGGAGGTATATTGGTAGGGGGGTTAGGTGGGTTGGTGTTCAAGAGGGAGGGGTCTGGTTACCAACAATGGTCACATGTAAAAAACCCTTTGAAATAATGAGAATTTTTAAAAATTAAATAAATAAAAAAATGCTTAGTATAAAGTACTATCTAAAGCCGAAGTTTGAATCAAAAAGCGGCTGATCGAGGCTTTTGGCTTAGTATTTCTATACGCAAGTTTACAGAATGAAAAAAAAAAATTATCATTGAAATTCATAAGCTTTTTCGATCCGCTCAGAATCTAAAAATGTATTAATGCTAAAAATTTTTTTATTTTTGTAAGAAACTGAACTTGATAAATTATTTAATTTTATTCACTAGAAAAATAGAGGTAGCAATAGTTAAAAGACTGCGCAAATTTTCCTACAATTATCTAATGATAAACTTCATATGTGCCAAACATGTGAAGTTTTACTGAGTATCAAACACATAGGTACTAACGGAATGACTAAACTATGAGAATAACAGAAAAAATCCGGCCTCCGAGAACATATCTCCACATCACTCAGCAACAATCAAGAATCCTCCCAGTCTCTAATCGAATTCTTCATCTGCTCAAAATTATTAAATAATATTTAAAAACAATAATATATTGAAGACAAAATAAAACAAATAATATAAATAATTAAATCCATACTATATCATTGTAACACATTAAAGTAGGTAATGTAAAAACAATAATTGGTAAACCCCAGTGGCCTATGCTGCTAAGAGTTAATTTTTATTTAATATATAAAAAATAATTTTTTCATTCAAACCATTTTAAATAATAAATATAACATCTTACTAAATGTAATTAAAATATATTGAATCCATCTACGTAAGTATATTTTAATAAATACGATGCATACACCAGAATATTAATAATTAATATAATTCATGCCTTAGAAGATATTTTACAACACATGTGCTGATCTGCACATTAATTAAGCACAATGTTTTATATATAGTAATTTTAAAGATACTGTATAATATAAAATATATCTTCCAATCATAGTGTTCTAAATGTGTCTTTTTATACCCCATGATCGGATCCCGTTAAATGTTTAAACATATTATTTCTGTGTCTTGTAAAACATGGAACGAACAGAAATAGGTACATATTATATATCTTGAGTATTTGTATAAGGAACAAAATGTTTATGTCACACGAAAAAAACGTTTAGTGTAAGATAATTATTGTTAAAATACTTTAAAATACAACGATGATCCATATAGGTTATTGTTTCTACTAATGTATAATCAATTTATAATAGAGTTACGTGTCGATTAGTGAAATTACGGTTTTGTTAATGAGTCACACGAAATGATTCACGGGCAATGAAAAATGTTCTAAAGATATTTGTTTTTAATTTTCGAATTGGTTTAACGTTAATATATAACGTATGTGGTAAAAATGAACAATTATAGTTTGTTTTTCAAGTATTCTGATATACATAATATTAACAATGATAAAGTGAATTTGTTGCAATCATTACATTGTGCATTCCATTTAAATTACAAAATTATAGTGTACTCTTTATAGGTATACCACTAAAATAAGTAAGTATTTATAATATAGGTATAATTTTATTTGTTGTTTAATGCCTTTCATGATATTACTTTGATTAATTATTATTTTATTTTTATTATTTATTTTATTTATTAATAATAATAATAATTATTATTAATTAGGTAATGTATGTTTTGTAAACGAAACACACAGTGTAGGAACACATGATTCTAAAGGAACATTTTAAGTATCCATTATTTTTAATTTAAGATTGAAATACTGTACAAACAATTAATAATTGTGAAAATATTTTAAAATTTATAATTTTCATTACCTAACCGTAGTTGGTTTTGCAAAAACAATTAATTGACCTAGATTGATAAATATATACACAAATATTACAGTACATAATACACATTACGTCCTTGAATTGATATGCGTGTACAAGCTGGTGACGAAATAGAAGAAAATTTGAGAAATTATAACATTTTTTCCTGTCATACATCTATGGCTATTGCGAGGGGATAACTCTTCCTTACTAGGCTGTGAACAGGAGAAGTGATTGAAATATTTTAAAATTTTTAGGTATATATAGGTAATTGGAAGTATTGAAATCGAAAAATGTGTCAACAATATTACTTTGAAGCAATTTATTTGTTATCATGTCGTTGTCAAAATGAACTTTATACTTTTAATTGCTGTGAAGCCATAATGTGTCCAATTTTATTGATGGTTTTTAGCCGATTATAATAAAATTAAATAATTATGTGGTAATATTATCTAAAGCGATCTGTCGTTTCAAATAAAAATGTTATTTTAATTGTTTGGTAAAGCACCAAAATCACTATGTACTTTTCCAATTAAAAATTATGTAGCATGAGCAGGTATCGCGAAAAATTATCATACTATTAATAGTACGCATTTATTGGATGAAATTGCGCACTGCATTGTGTAATGTACAAACGAATAAATATTTTGTTTCTGCAGATTATAATACGTTAACGCATAAGCGTAATAATTATGTTATAATTTATGAGTGTAATTCATTGGATACTAAAATATTTCTTTAAGTTAATAAAATATATTTCGTTCATCTTTAAAGTCCGAGGAAATAAAATTTATTTAAGTAGTCAAGTGTTATAGTAGTGAAGTACTTTTTGGTAATTATTTTTTTTCATTAATCGGTGTTCTATGAATATATTAAAAACCAAAAATACCATAAAGTACATAATGAAGTAAATTAAGCGTGCAAAGTTCCTTGCACGAATTCGAATATGAACAATATTACTGTTGTCACCTGTCGAACTGTCGATATGCTAATATTGCAACTCTCAAGGGTTTAAAACAACGAGGCTGTTGTAAAAATAGTCTATAGCCAAGATTAATATCGAGTCGTATAATGTTGTCGTCGAGAAAGGATTTTTCGGAAATTCTGTGATTACTTTGTCGCGAAATGGCCCTAATAAATCGTGATAATTGTCACCAACACAGCCGACGCAACAGTACTGTTATACACACGGCCAACTATATAAATGTATATACCTAGGTATACAGAAATGTACTGCATGTTTCGCATTAGGCTTATTTATCGTGTCTACGTTTTTTACATTGTGCTTAATTTTAGGAATAGGTACTATTTTCCCGTACCCATTTAATCGAGGATAGATCGACACACGAACTATTTTTAATTAATTTTTGTTATGCCATACACCATTATACTGAACACTCACATAGAGGACTTTCATAGCGGCCCCAGAACGGCAATGCAATGGCTGTGGCAGCTAGAGCGAAACACACGAACCCTAGGAACGCAACCCCGGACGAATACAACGCTTTCCTTTTGTTTGGTTCGGCCATTTTACGCCAAACCACATGGTGTTTCTCGACGCCTCTTCGCCAGCCTCACGCACAAGACCGCACTCGGTACCATTCAACTTTCCGATCTGCTCCACGTCTTTCCGTAAAATTTTTCAACTTCCACATAAACCATGTTGACACGTACGTTGGCAGTCATCTAAAAAAGTTTTATAAAAACAATAGGTTTTAACATAAATAATTATGTCTGTGATCGGTTTGAATAATATGATAAGCACGTAATAAATTTAATATTTTATACGAGTTTCACTTAAATATTTAGACTGATTATGTGAATTGCAATAAATTGAATTAATGTGGATTTAAATCATGATAGATCACATATTTATGACTCCTTCTGTTGTACAATTTTTTTTAAATTTAATTTTAGCAGTATTATATTGATTAATATTATAGGTAGGTACTATTACAATAGTCGTATTAGATAAGCATAAGCTGTATTATACAAACCTCCCCTTAGTCACCTGGTTTGTAAGTACATTGGCGGAAATAGAATAATAATTTTTTTTTTGTTTTTTTTTTTTTTGGAGGTTAAAATATTTATTTGTTTAAATTAGCATCCTTTAATAGTATTAGCCTTATATAATTTAAAAATTCTTGAGGGGCTCTGAGTAGATTTCGAATGGGGGTTAAGCCTCTCCTCCATTTCCGCCCATGAATAGGTATTTATTTCGTTTTTGGTCTGTTGTGCGCGATGTAGTGTTTGCTTGTAGATTATTATTATGTAGGTACATTATAGATGCACTCTTACATCACGCGATCTTGTCCCGACTGGTTTTCACTCTTATTGTGTGAATTTTTATGTTGCATTTATTTTATTCACAGTCACCGTGTTTCCCCTCACCAACATGGTGCAACGCCGACACAGTTTCTGTTAATATTTCTCAGAACGTTCGCTATAGTTGCTCTCTGTTATTAAACTAAAGGAAATTCCGCAAGGTACCAGCGTATAGCAATAACAAGTGACGGAGAAAGAGAAATAAACTATTAAGATATATATATATATATATTTATAAGTTCGTCACATCCGCATGTAAAGGATATGCTCCATATAGTTATTTTTAATTTTTTTAATATGTTCTAGACCATGATTTTTTCATTCGTATCATATTATTATAAGGTTATCCGGCACCCAAATAAAAGAAAATGAAATACAAGAATTTAACAATTATTTTCGTGTTTAAGTAAATTGTATGTTAACATAAAAAACAGTCCCATTATGAAATATTTCTGGATGTAGGAAGTGTAATAATTTCGTGTACTGCATAAAGAGATTTAAAATTATATTAGCTAGCATACAGAAAATATACGTACGCGCGCATGCACACATACAAACACACCCGCAATCATGCAGTATGTAATTGCTATAAAGAATCGAAAAATATTTTTTTAGAAATAATTGTTAAAAATGTCAACCAATATAATAAATGTCCGATATCATTGAAATATTAATGATGAAAATTGATTCATTTTATTGTAAACTGTCATGGTGTATTAACGATACCATATAATATTAATTTTAATATTTATAATTTGTATTAAAAGTATTTATAGCTTAGAAAAATAAACATTAAAGAAATATCGAATTACAATTAATATTTCAATATTTCTAAATATAATTTCATAAAACACACGCATACAGAACAGTGTAAAACAGCATTGACAATATACAATGTAGTTCATAATGTAAGTAAGAATATTCAGTGAAATAGACAAGCGTTACGAAAAAATAAAAAATTAAATAATAAAAAAATAGACGTGTGCGTCGACGTGTTTGGTCTGTGGCCACTGCCGGTGAAAGTATTTTTTAATGTTTAAAATACTCGTGCCATTCATCAAAATAGAATCATAAAACAAAGATGATGGTACAAAGACAAAATTTGAACACATGAGACGTAGCTATACTTTGGAGTAAAATTCCTTACTAAATGGCTGAGTAACGTCTGTAGATGGACATATTTTCACACTAAATAATAGTCACTCGCAACATCATTTATGAATTAAGTTATTACAAATTTTACAGTTACTATTGCATTATTATTGAACAATCGCAAGGTGTGTAAAGATAAATTTGTTAAAAAAAACTAATAATTTATTAAATTTACATCTGTTATCTTTAAAATATTTTCTTCTGTACAATATATTCATGAAATTATGAAATTGTGGAAATATTTTTAATTGCAATACATGATTAAAGTCAAGAATTGCTTCAAACTATCAATTAATTAAAATGAATAACAGTAGATAGGAAAAAGGAACATGTTAAATAATTTTTGAAGTTTTATATGATAATTGGAAACAAAACCTAAAATATTGTATTTAAAAATTAGGAGTTATGGGAAAATACCTTTAACGTTTTGTTAAAGATTCTCTATCAGAAAATATGTTCAGGCATCTAACAAGCTTAAAATGTCAAATCCAAAATGATTTAGTACCTATAATAATGCGATTACTATAAAACCTATAAAAACTCTACTTACAACTTAATGAGAAAAATGTTTACATTATCAATGTACTTAACCATTGTATAATTTACAACATAAAAATCATCGCTAAAATATAAACCAATATTATTTGTCTTTTGTCGGAGCAAAAAAATATTGTCAAACGGTTTTCTGTAAAATTATTATAAAATTATCATGACAAGTAGGTACCTAGTTACATAACATTATTGTCTCGGATTACATCATTTTTAAAATTAAAATAAACAACTGACTATATTATGTTTAGTTAGTTTCATTTAATTGTATAGGTTAATGTTTTGTTTTATGTGACGTGGTAATGGTCAGGAGAAATTATTTTTAAAACCACAAAACAAAACTAATAATAATTAAAGAAAAACACTCACCTAAATAGTAACGAAATGACATTGAACTAAATGTATGGTGTGTATGCCTACGCTAACATTAGATGCCTATATTATTAATTTTTTTTTTTCAGTCTAAATGATGTTCTACAAAGAAAATCTTTTGGAAAATACATGCGTGATTTGCGTATTACAGTTTCCAAAGACAGTTGTTATTATTTCTTTCTGGCACATTATAATAATATGGGCACGCGCAATTAGGGACTAAGGTACACTTTAATCGTTTAACCCGACGAACGCAATTTATTAACCCCGGCCCACTTGCCAGTGACATAGTTAATTGTCCTTACACCTATATTAACACGAGTTATGTTTCATGTGTGCCATCAAAGGTTATTAACATTAAATTTTAATCACTATTTGTCCTAATAAATTGCTCTCAACCAAATGGCCGAGAAGCAATTAGGTACCTCTTAAACTCTTAAAATAATATATATATATATATATATAGATGGCCAAAGGTCGTATTGTAAAATAATCGAACAACTTTATATTATACTGGTTGTACATTTAGTATGCAGTACATAAAATAAGCTTTACCGAGATTGGTGGTCCCATCAACTGCCAGTTATTGTAAGTACGGTTTAAAAACTGTATTATAAAATTGGTATTATAATTCATATGAATTCTACTATAAAATTATTATCTTATACGTTTTGCTCTGTTCAACATACCAGTAACACATTAATTTTATTCGCAATTTTTGCGTACTGTTTAATTTTTTCTTCTAGTATTTGAATTAGTACACGAGAAGTAACATAGAATATATTATGTAAATGTTAAAACTAATATCAAAAGAGAAAAAAATCATAATAATACAAAATAAACTCAATAATTTTAATGAAAATAGGTGTCTGTATAAAGTTATGAATTACTAAAAAATTTATATTATATATAATATTATCAAACTATGTCGAACTTTTATAACTTTATAGCATAATACTATCAGTTATCTGTAATTATGATTTTAATACTAATTAAGTTTCTATGTATATAAATTTTATTAAACCTAACTGAATAGTACCAATTGTTTCTTATAGTAATTTTAAACTATAATACATGATCCAATAAAAATTAATTTTTATTTTTAAAATACTAATTTGACTTAATATTTAATTTCTTACAGATTATCAATAAATAAAATACATATGTATAAATATCATATACATTTTACCTATTTGATGTTTGACCAAAATATGTTTAATCTTTAGTATTTCCATTATTGGTACACTGAAGCTTTTAAAAAAGAAGTCAGTTTTACGATGAAACATATCATTATTACACTTATTTTTATAAAAATACAATTATATCGACACTGTTTATCACTGAGAATTAATTCTTGATTTATGAATGACGTACACTTCTCTGAGAAATGAACGGAACAATTATCAAATTTCGTATTTTAATTATGAACTTATTTTATTGTTATAATTAGTTATTCAAAGAATTATTAATCTTGCTCAATAATATATTCAAATTAGTTATACTGTGAATGAATAAATCGATAATAATATGACGTATTTCATATCAATGGTATGAATTATATTGGAATATAATTATTGCAAACATAAATTTATAATTAAGTATATTTTAAGAGTGTTGGTGATTTAAGGTTGGTATCTACATAATTGTAATAGGTTATCGTTCTTACTATTCTTACTGTGAATTGCCAATATAAATATGAAACTGATGGTGGACAAATTTACTACCATCAAGAGTGGAAAAGGAAAAAATAATTAAATATAGGTACCTACTTAATAACTGAATATTTTAGTGTTAGATTCACGAAGACTGTCTCTAGTGTATTCGTTGCTTAACTATTTATTAGTCTAAAGATGAGATAAACTTAAGTGAGGAAATACTAAAATGAGGTATTTCAAAATAAATAAATGTAGTAACATGTTTACTATTCAAATATGTTCTTCGTATTTACAAACTATTGATTTAAAATATTTGTTTTAAAATGACAAAGAAAATAAACTTTTTTATAGAAAATAAAACTTTTAAAAGCGTAATAATTAATTTTAGTTTCAGTATTTCAAATCAATATACTTATTTTAAGAATTAACGTTTCTATAGCACTCATTATGTAAATTAATATTTATGCATATTAATATTATTTATTCAAGTGTTTTGATGAACAAATAATGAAAACCGAAAGAAGTTCAAATCTGTAATTAATAGGAAATGTGTTGTTATTAATATCACATAACATTGCTATGTTTAGAATATAATAAATTTGAAATAATATAAATCGTCATTTATTTCAATGCAAAAATATTTAATTTAAGATAAATTATTAAAAAACTAAGAATAATTCGAGAAATAACTAATAAATTCAAAAAATAACTGTTTTACTAATTTTATAACAAACTAAATTTTAAATTATACCTAATTATTATAAGCTAATTGTAAATTGAAAAATTATAAGAAATGAATGATTATAAGTTCAAATAATTTTATTATACAAACAATAATATTTAATTCCAGCCATGTAATAACTAACTTTAAATATTTCGCACCTCGGATGTAATGCTCTTGATGGAAGTATTGCATTTTAAAGAAACGATAAATTTTTTCAATACAATAATTCTGAGCAGAGCTTCAAATTATTTAAGATAATTTTACTCTAAAATTACAGAATTTATTATTGTTATTACGAAAAAAAAAAAGATTTCTTAGTTTGCCAGTTTTATATTCCACTATTAACCTACTGAGAAAAGGAATAAAAATTATTTTGTGAGAAAAATGTAAAAAAAAAAAAGCCGGATGTACTTCGCACCATGAATATTCTTCACTCCTCGGGTCAGATACTCTTGGTGGCGGTGTATAAAATTTTGAAGAAACGACAAATGATTTCTTCAATAAGACGATTTTGAACGAAGGAAGTTAATAATATAAAGAACAATAAAATTTGTCATTTTCAACACACCCATCAAGAGTATCTGACCCGAATAGAAAAGAATATCTACGGTGTGAAATATGTCCGGCTTTTTGTCTATTCTTTATTTTACTTTACTTTTTTTTTTTTTTTATCTAATAAATAAAGAAAAGGAAAAAAAATAATGAGAAAAATGTGCAAATTTTTTTTTTACACATGAAGTTTGGATCAAAAAGTGATGATTTTTGAGTCTTTTTCGTAAAATTTTGCGTGATCTCCCCCCCCCTGGAAAAAAAAAATAAATAAAAAAAATTGAAGAATTCAAAAGTTCAAAAAAATTAGCTCTCTAAAGTACTTACTAGAGGCAAATCCAGTTTCAAAAAGTTGCTGATTGTGAGTTTTGAACAAGTAGATCTGTATGAAAAAGTGTTCTCAGAATAAATAAATAAAAATCATTGTAAAAATACTAACTTCTTCACTTCGTTCAGAATCCAAAATTACATAAAATTAATTTTTTCACATAGGTACCTATTAAAAATTGTCTTTTGCCAAAATATTTTTCATATTGTAGAGTATAGTCAATCTATATTTAAATTTTCATAAAGATTAGATTAAAAAAAAGATAATTTTAAAGGCGATTTTGTAAAATTTTGGGTAGTTTTTCCTGAATAATATTAAGAAATTCGAAAAATTCCTTTTTAAAATACACTCTATTGAGGAAAATACTCATTCAAAAAGTTGCTGGTCGAAACTTTTGGATAAGTATTTCTATACGAAAAAATGTTTATAGGAAAAAAATTAAATAATAAAAGCAAACGTCATTTCATTGTAAAAACACAAGCTTCTACGCTCTACTCAGAATCTAAAAATAAAAAAACGTAGTTAAATTGTAATCAATTTGTTTTAATCTAGAACACATGTAGATATTATACGAAAAAAATTATTGTATAAGAAATTGTTTTGACTCAATATTAGAGCTATAAAAATACAGAAACTGCCCATTCAAAGGACTAAAACTGCAGGAGTAAATAAAATTATACTACTCAAAATGTATGTTTACCTATTACCTTTAAAATTAATAAGTTGTTTATTTTATGAATATAAAAATAATTTTATAATATAATATAGTACAATAATCATTTAAGTATTTCATTTTAATAAAACTGCAGTATTTTGATCTTACATTTTTGTCATTTATTTGAATCTTTAATTAATGAAAACGGTTGTTATAAACTTTTGCAGGGACACAGGAAATAATTGTTACGCATATTTTAAATGTAAAAGGTGCGAAATATTCAAAAGTAATTTGATGTTAAACGGATTTTTCACGATTGAGAAAGTGAAATTATTATTGATCGATATGCTCAATTGACAATTGGTTACTGTCGGATAGGAAAAAAATAATCGGAACCAACTTGATTACGTAAACTCGGTCGAATATCATCTGTATTGTGTGTGAATAAATGGTTCGCACCGAATTACCTAGTTACCTAACCCTATGTAACCCAACAAACGTAACGGTCACAAGTGAATAGGTAACTAAAAATATTTATTTGGTCTATTGGTCAGTACTTGTGTTGTCAACTGTAAACATATGTCGAGACAATAATGAATTATAATAAATGAATGAAAAATGCAGAGATAAACGATCATCATTGTTTTACATAATTCATGTAGAAAGATCGTGGATTCAGTTTGTTTTCAAACAATTACTCACTTAAAATCGGTGTTTCCTAGTGGCGGATAAAGTCATAAAAACCATGTGAGTTGCGGACAAGGGTCAAAAAGGCAAAATACGAATTGCGGACACGCGATAAACTGATAATGTACGAATTGCGGACACGGGATAGAAGAGTATCATATGAATTGCAAACGTATATTTGATCGGTAACAATTATTTTTATCGGCATTAAGATGATTGTGTTGATACTATCGCGACGGCCAACAAATTTTGGTGTTTCATTAACGAAATGTCCCTACGTTGCAGAGCAAGCCGAAAGTTGTTATCGAATTGAATCGAGCGCGAAGCGTGAGGGGCACAACACGAGCTTGCGAAGTAAGCGAGGTGAGTTTTATGAAATGAGCGAAGCGAACTGAGTTGCGGAGCAAGGTAACGCTCAATGTAATTTAATATATTACATAATTTAGATTTTTTTCCGATTTGAATTGTTTTTCCTCGGATTTTATCACGTGTCTACAATTTGTATATTATCACTTTATCGCTCTTCCGAAATTCGTATATTACCTTTTTGATCCATGTTCGCAACTGTTATGTCCCAAATAATTGTTTTTGGAATTTGTCCGCAACTAGTATGCATCCCTTAAAATGGCGACTATTGACAAAAAAAAAAAAAAAAATGAAAAAAAAATGAATAGGTAAGTACAATGTAAACAATTATATTTCTATCTGTATCACTTTTAGTTTTATAGATTATCTATTGAGATCATAAATACGTTTATAAGGCTGGTGAAACACTTTATTTTTGTATATCATATTCTTTTTATGGCTTATGTCTATTCTCATTTCCTTGACTACCTCAACCTAGTTTCTTTTATTCTATTAGAGGCAATTTTAAAGTACCTCTATTATACTACCTTTTTGTCAATGAATTTTTATTTATCATACTGCACATCCGTACAAGTAGGTATTAGCACTTCACGTACAACTAAATATTTTATCATATTATTGCTATTGTTTCGATATATAGTAATATAATGAATGAATGTAGAGCTTATTTAATCTTTTTATTTAAATATAACCCGGCATTTTTATATATTTTTTTTTTTTGTAATCTTTTTGTTTACCTTAACCATGCATGCAAAAATTAACAAAATAATTTAATTAAATATTTATTATTCAATATTCAGTGAATAATCTAATCTCTCATTCATAGTTATAAATTATAATATAGGTATTTAAGTGTATTAAAGTTAAGTTGGATGGTATTGGAGCAATGTATCACTGATCACCATCAATGTCACAACTATTTTTATAATTGTTTATTTATCATTTAACAAATTATAATATTATATTACCTAGAATGTTTTTCATTCTAAGCGTAAACATTTGAAAATGACGTAAATTGGTGTATAATTTATAAAATATACCATTTGTTTAAAATCAACAATTTATTATTATTCGTAAATTTATAAAGAAGCCAAGAATTAAAATTCTGCTATTCTTTGTACACCGAACTACTGTGCTATTGAGCGTAGTATATAGAATGTAAAATAATACAGTTTTTTGAGTGGAATTATAAAGTTGTTGGTTCTTTGTAAAACTTAATTAATATTTTCTTTTGTCTACTCTTTGAAGCCTTCTAAAAGTGTCGAAAGCTTTATGTACTCCATCAATCGATTAATAGTTCGACATTGATTGTATTCTGAAATGCACTTAGATAGTTCCGATATGAATATTGTAAAATATTCTAAGTATTTTTAAAAAAAAGCTGAAATGTATAGAAATTAAGTAAATAAGTTTACTAAATAAAATTGTATTAACTTATTTACCTAATAAAGAGTTTTTATTTTTAGAGCAAAGAAATTTACATAGAAATATTTTTTGAATTTAATGGTTTACCATTGCATTTATATAAAACTACCTAACGAAATTACGATATACTGACTCGTGCAAAGGTAAGTGAAGCGAGACAAGTGTGCTTAGTTTCTGCATCCGGTTCGCTTTTATTCAATTTGGAAATCATGATTACAGCATACTAAAAATACTTTAGAATTGTTAAAACGAAAAATAGTTAGGTACAGGTAAAGAAAAATATATGTGCTAAATACCTACTTAATTACGAAAAAAAAAAGAAAATTATTTAATGTGTACTATATCAAAGTACAACTGTACCTACTGAATAATATTATACCAATGATAATACTACCTAAAATAAGTGAATTTAAACATTTAAAATGTTAAAGAAAAGTATAGATAGCATTACAAGAATTTAATTTGATATTGATAGAATTGGTAATGCATGTATTCCATCCGTTCAGGATTATTGTTCATTGAGTATCAAATTGGACAGAATTTAAAGTATTTAAATTATTTTTAACAGAAAAAAAGCAGTGCCAAAGCACATAATTCGAATTAATCTACAGAATTGAATAACTAATCTCCGATAAAACTACAGTATTAAGGGTGATTAAGGGTATACAATTTTTAAAGTAATTTAACTTGGTATATAATATTATTATTGTATGGCTTCGACGCTTTGTTCAAAATCCAGAATTAATAGAATAATTTTATTATGTAAGGGACTTGAATAACTAATGAAAGTGATCACATGGATTTTTCTCGGATTTTTCATTCTCGTTTTTCTCTGGTGCCTGACGTAACGTGTGATATGTTTATTTCGATAAAAATATCGCGCGTTTAAATTGAAATTAGTTATATAAACAACATCTAATGAGCCATGACTGCACGGAAAACCGTGAGGCTGTGTTATTATTCGACAGAAAATTCTGACTCCGAACGAGTTATACCGTCATAGAGTAAATGCGGAAATACGAAAACGTTAAGAGCGAAAACACTGATATTCGTACATATCGTTCGATTTTTGCATGACACACGTCCCCGCTCTAGACAATAATAGCTGCTGTTGTTGGATAAATAACAAGACGAACATTATACCTAATATTATTATGGTATCCTTGTGGGTCATCCTTGCCGCGGACCAAAACAATAAATAAACGAATTTGACACGAGTATTTTCACTGTGAATACGTGCCGCCGCCGCCGTCGTCGTCGTGAACCGCGCAGTTTTCACACCGGACGGTAAAATCTCGAGACAATATATCACGTTGTGTGCGTTTTTTTCTCGAGTATTTAAAATAAATGGATTGCATATGATATTATCATTATTATGTGCACACGCGGTACAGGACGTGACGGGGCGTAACAAAACCGAAATCCGACGCAACAATAATGGTTCAATTGTACACCGTTTGACGGTTTCGGGCTAGAAAAAAAAATACTGATGGATTTTGACGCGCGTCACGCGGACACACAATGCGAATAGGCTCGCGACTGCGTTCCACCCATGTGACGTGACATCGCCGAGGCAAACGCACGACGACGTCGCGTTATTCCGCAGTCGCTGCAGGTGCAGCCGTCGTTCCGAGTATACCTGCGCGGCGCGTCGCGCGTACGGCTTCGCAGCCGATCGATTGAACATTATTTAGTATTATTTTAGACTTGCACGATAGCGGAAAATAATCGTAATAATATTTACGTCGGTTAATGTCTTTTTTATGGTTCTTCTTTATCCTTCTTCTAGCACAGCCGTCGTCTCCGCCCCTGGAGTGAGGCCGTTGTGTCGCGTCCACTACACTGCACACGCACACAATATGACATGTGCGTTTAACGACGGAACGGCGACTTTTCGTTGGTTGTCTCACACGCGCACGCACACCGGGTGCACTGTCGCCGGTCCAAGAACAAGAGGACCTGAACGAACGACGGTTTTTTTCGTTTTTTAATTTTTTCACTATTATTTTTTTTTATTACGTTTTATTTCTCCGCCGCTACAAAACCAGTCGACTGACCGGCGGGCAGTGGCAGTGAAGGCGGTGTTGGCAGGGTCAAGTGCGGCGTCGTATTTCGGGGGGGAAATGAGTGACTCTGCGGCGTTGGTATTTTTTTGACGCAATATCGATTAACAGTCGGAAATCGTTGTGAAGGACGACGACGGTGCGCCGGCACCAAAACACGGTCACACACACACACCCGGTCTACTGTGCACAAATACGGTCACGCGTACGCTGAAAACGCAAGCGCAGACGGACCGTAGTAACACTAGTAACTAGTAACCGTATACAGTATTCGCGTAAAGGGGTCAAAAACTCGAGCCCCCTCTTAGCCCCCGGCAAACAGTTGGGTTGGTGCAGAAATGGCGCCGTTGGACATGGCGAATTTATCGCGCAGATACACACGTGCAACGTCATGACGCGATACAACAGGTACTACAGATACCTGTCGCAGTATACGCGATGATAATAACCACTGCGTAGGTATAACAAACACAAACACAACTTTTACATTATAAGTATACATTTAAAAAATGTATTACGCGACATCAAAACGTTATTTTTGACTTACTAGCAGTAGCGTATCGTGTCGGAGCGTATTTGCGCGTGAATCGCCGCAGTGGCACCGCCACGCGGCCCGTAGTATCTTCGACCTTGCAGTCCGCGAAACTTTTTTTGCGTCGCGCGTCACGGTAATAACATGATCTTTTTCGCGTTTTCGTTTTTCACGGACGCGAAGGCGGCGATATGCCGATGTGCGTGACGCCGACGACACGGTGATTTGTCGTCGCGCGCAGACTGTAACGACCGCTATGTGATAATTATAATAATAATAGTAATAATAATTAACAACTTTGACAACGTATATACGTTTGTACACACTGGACGTGCGTAGATAATGTTGATGTTAATTTATATTAATAATATTATTATGTAGTGTGTGCGCGCGCGCGAGCTGGTTACACGAGTTGCGTATTACGCGGGGACCGGCCGACGGCGGACGTATAACGACTTACTGGCCGTAATACACGTCGCTGGTACACTGCTTGGCAAACGGTGTGGTTATAGAGTAGGCCAGCAAGCTCTCTCTCCGCGGCGGCGATGGCGGTGGCGGTGGAAATAAAAAACTCACGCACACACACACACACAGAACAAAACAAAACCCGTCCGGTGGTGGGGTGAAGGCAGCGGTGGAGACGGCCGTGTACACGTAACCAACAACACATAGACGAGCTGCTCGCGCGTGCGGCGGTCCGAGTGTACCGCGGCCGTCTGCCGTACGTGTGTGCTAGGTGCACCTACGTTTATTATCATCGTGTCTGATTGTATACAGTACCTACGCACACAATGCGGCGTGTATATGTGTGTGTGTGTGTGTGTGTGTATGATATACTTGCTCGTGCGTCCGTGTGCGTTAGTGTTCTATGTAACTTGCAAGTGTATGTGTGAGATTTAATATCCCTACCACATATATATTAATTATTTTTGTGTTTTTAATATGAATAAGTAATAACTGAAATAAATGCATATTTAAGTGCATATTTTTGGATGGATAATATGCGTAATCATTATAAGCGCATAAAGTCTTGAGTTCTGTTTTAACACAAAAGCATTATGAAAGTATATAGATACATAAGTATGATTTCTAAATTATTATTCATTATGTATCTAATAATTTCTATTAGAAGTATGAATTCATACAAATGTTGACCAACTACACAGTAAAAACAAGTATAACCCTTCTATTTTATCTTGGTCCCCAGCAACTGTTATAATAATAAATGTTCAGTTGTCAGTAAAGTCATGTTATCTACCCAAAGTATAACAAAAAAAAAAAAAAAGAACTGGGAAACCATCATTTTTTGATCCAAACTTTATAAAAATTTAAACATAGATAGACAATAGTACGAGAAACATTTTGGCGGAAGAAAATTTTGGACATATTTCTAACACTTTTTTTCACATTAATTATTTTTCCTTTTCTTTATTTATTAGATAAAAAATAAATTAAAGTAAGGTAAAGTAAAGTATAGACTAGAAAGCCGGACATACTTTGCACCACGAATATTCTTTACTCTTCGGGGCAGATACTCTTGGTGAGTGTGTTGAAAATGATGACTATTATTGTTCTTTAAATTATTATCTTCCTTCGTTCAGAATCGTCTTATTGAAGACGTGTGTGAGTGTGTGTTATATACGCTGCTCATACGGGATGGAGTGTGGAGTAATCGCGTTGCGTGGAGGACACCGGACACTGTCTAGTTTAACGGGGGGGGGGAGAGGGGGAGACGTAGACGACGACGGTGTGCATCTTTTTTTCGGACGGCCACGGGAGACTGCCGCCGCCGCCGTCTTCCACGTATGCCACCGTCGCCTCCAGCGTGTAACCGCGCGGCCGGCCGAACGTGACGGAAATGCATGGAGGATTATCACGCCAACGCACCGCACCGCTCCTCTATAATATTCGGTCTTCATCGTATAGTTCTCAGGCCTCACCTCGCCATATCCCTCACATCGTCGCTTAGGCATATTATATACCAGTGTGGTACGACGACGATCGTATTATTCTCGTCCAATGACGGTAATAGAGACACGAATAAAATGTATGTTCTCTTATTATTTAGCAGTAATAAATTGTCTGGTCCAGTGGTATCTCGAGTGGTACTAAGGTACAGAGGTAATATATCCTATCGAGGGATTTGGGTATTTAACGGAGGGTGTATCGGTTAGATGAGGAAAATTACATGGTTTGCATGACACCAAAAATATCTTAATATAGACTAGGTAAAAACCAATTTAATTTGCAATTTTCTACATGCAATTTTATAATACTATACATTTTTTAGTTAGGTACCTAATACTAGAATAATATTTTATGTGATGATGTTGTAACATATATTTTAAAACATTGTATTTTTTCAGTGTGTAATATTTAAAAAATTTAAATACACCAGTTTAACCATATTTTTTTAATTTAGTAGTTTTTATTTAACTTTTAAAATGTTTAACAATTATACATCTGTGAAAAAACAATTATATTGATTGAGGGGGGATGATAGTTTTGAAATCTACAATGTGAGTGTGGAATAAAAAGGTATTTGTAGGTAATATCGTTCGTCGATCGATTGGAACTTTAGATAGATAGGTTTAAAATAAATAAAAACAATATTAATACTTTAACAATAAATAAATAAACAGAAAAAAATACCATAAAAAGTGCATATAAAAAACGCAATACGGTCATTAAAACGGTAAAACAATATAACATTATTATCCTACATATGTGAACTGATACACACACAAACACACCACGTCTTTTGCACGCTTAGATTTATGAACATCCGAGTGATGATAAAGTGTAAATAGTGCATACATCAAGTTAACAGGTCGTCATACGTCTTGTGTTCGACTAGACATAAAATTATTTTGTGTATCATAATAATTTCGTGCTCCAAGTGTCTACGCCTTGGTGAAATCAAAAGGTATTTTCCATTTCGATTTTCACAAAAGTTTTGTTCGTGTATAACCCGCATTATTTTGTTTCATTGTAAATGTGTGCTCCGGTATTTCAAGAGTCACTGAACTCGATACCGATTTAACATTGTCGTACTTTAATGATCAAACTATAAGTTTATTTGGAAACATAACAGTTACCAAATAAAACTTTATCGTCCATTAGAGCAGTCTGGCAAGGCCGACTGATGATAACCATACATCTGTAATATTATATATAGGGGACATTATTTTTGTTAAAGAGTTTGATGTGTCAGTAAAATAATTACACTATTACATTACAAAACGTCAATAAATAAATAGCAACTACTTTGAAAATCTTAAACCAGTTTTAAAATCTGAGTAGGGTGATAAGCTGAGTAGGGTTTTCCAATGTACTTTTTCAATTTTTATTTTTACACTTTTTCTACTTCAAAAATTGCTCGAATCAGCACGTGTAGCCTATGTTTACAGTAGACTAGACAGTTCGCATGATACCTACTTTAAACAAGCGATGTTTCGAAATTATAACAAAGTAGTTTTAAATAAGCATATTGAATTACCATAGAGAAAAATTGAGTAAAAACGGTAAAATATAGAGTGAACTAAATTTCGATGACGTAGATTTTAGTAATTTAGCTATAAATCCTTGAAAAACTTGAAATGTTCAATATTCATCCTCAATCATTAATAGTATAATATAGACAGAAAATTAAAAAAAAAATTACTATTAAGATAAATATAGAATTATTTTGGAATTTTAGGCACACCTCGTTTTTGTATGTTTTTTCTAATAAAATTTTTAAATCCTAATCTGATGATTAGATTCTTCGCGTGTTTTTATATCTGTGATAAAATTTTCTTAATAGTTGGCTCAATGAATATTTTTTTACAGGCGTTTTAAGTTAGATTTTCGTTAATCCAAAAAATGGCAGATCTTTTTTTCGTTATTATTTTGTAGTATGTTCAATTTATTGAGTTTTTCATAACCATATTTTATGATATATATATATATATATATATATAAATAATGACATATAAAACTATTTGTATTTACATATTTTTTATTAACACTACTTTACTTTTAATCTTAAAAGCTCAAAGTTTCAAAACACAGCAAAATTGATCATTTTTACTGATAATGAAAAAGACATGAATTATTTTGTTATAAAATTGTAAAATATACTCATATAAAACTTACAATTATTGTTTTGTAAAATTAACAGAAACTATGTCCAGAATCATTATACTGAAGAAATTATTGATCTTATTTTTGATACTTAACAAACCTCACACCGTAAGTATTTCCATCTGAGGAACATAGAATATCTATAAGCAATGGCTCATCATCATTACAATTGTGTAACGTAAATAAAATCATGTTCTTTAAAGATAGACTTAAATTCAAAATATCTCAAATTTTAAGCTTATTCTCATAAAGCTATTTGCAAATAAAATTCTATTCACGTAGTTTTAGCGATATTATAGATTTGTGTGACATTAATGAATTAATGATAATATGATCAAATGTGACAATTTAGGCACTTAAGATTGCATTCAAGCATAGTTGATAAAAAAAAATAATATTAAAGGTATGTATATTGTATACAAAGAAAAAAATGGTTGATACGACTGGTTTATAAAAAAAGTCATTGTGCCTGACGCATATGAAACTTATCCCTTTTTGGAACACGATACACGTTCATGAGATAAATAATAAAATAAAGCTTCAAACCTAAAAGATCACAAATGTTGGATCATGTAACGTATTTAAGCCCAGATTATACGTCTATGGTCCAATTATTTTTTGCTTTTTACTTGAACTTTTCTTCTCACATCGAAATAGTAAAAGATTTTATGAAAAGTATTTTTCGTGCTAAAATTATGAAATTCATAACACTTAAAAATATAGAAATATATGTTAAACTTAATTTTTATAAAATATTTAAGTTGAAATAATATCATTTTTAATAACGAGGTGATTTTGTATCGTCAATATTTTTGATATTATTATTATTATTACTTATTTATTTATTTATTTTTTGTAATAATAATGATTTATCATATAACTAATAAAAAGCCGGATATACTTTGCACCACGGATATTCTTCACTCTTCGGGACAGACACTCTTGGTGGGTGTGTACAATTTTAGAGAAACGATAAATCATTTCTTCAATAAGACGATTCTGAACGATAGAAGTTAATAATATACAGAACAATAATAGTCATCATTTTCAACACACTCACCAAGAGTATTTGACCCGAAAAGCGAAGAATATCCGTGATGCGAAGTATGTCTGTCTTTCTTGTCTAACTTTACATTTTTTATCTAATATATAGAGGGAAAAAAATTAAAAAAGAAAAAAAAAATTAGAAAAAGGTCTAAAATTTTTTTTTTATTTTCAAAATTTTCTTGCACCAAAATGTTTCTCATATTATTGTCTATCTATATTTAAATTTTGATAAAGTTCGGATTAAAAAATGATGGTTTCTAAGTCTTTTTGTCAAATTTTGGGTAGTTAAAAAAAAAAAAAAAAAAAAAATGAAGAATTGAAAAATTCAAAAAATGACCTCTTCAAAGTACCAACTACTATGAAACTATGCCAACTTTTATGAAAATCAAGCCACATGTAGAAAATCACGCAGGTAAAGAATGTTTTGGGAAAATAAAATATTGAACGCATTTTAAATTTCAAATGTTATAACGTTTTGCTTGAAAAAATGAATATTTTATGTGAAAATGACAAGTTTCATGGAAATTCTAGGTTTCAACGATTATAAAATCGAAATTGACTTTTGAGATTTTTTCAAGTTTATCAGGCATATATATGATATATATGTGTAAGGTTGTGTTAAATTTTCAGCTCAAAATATCTAGAATTAAAATTTTTTATAAAAGATTTTTGTTAAGTGCTCAGAATATTTTTAAAAAAATTGCAATCTTTATTACACTATTATTGAAAATGTGTGAAAATTTCAACTTTTAATTAAATTACTTTTGGAGTTATAGCGAAATTAATAAAATCGATTTTATGAAATCTCGTTTACGACTTATAGTATAATAATCAGTATACATTTTACACAATTTTTTAACAGGTTTTTCTCGTTTTTGGAAAAAAGTATCGAGAAAATTTAAAAATGATCTACTAGTGTACAAGCTAGGGCGAAATTCTGATTCAAAAGGTTACTGATCGTAATTTTTGAACAATTATTTCTATACGAAAACATGTAAACATAAAAAAGGGGAAATCATCATTGTAAAAATTGCAATTCTCACATACTATATGCTCTAACATAAAATTATTTTATAAAAGTTCTTAAAAGTAAAATCGATATTTTTTTTAGAAAAAGATGATTTAAGTTACTTTGCAAACACGCCAATGATAATTTGATCTAATAAAATCAACAATTTGAGCAAAATATTTAATCTTTATATTTTAGTGACAATTCTGTAGTGTTCTGAACTATATAATTAAATTTATAGTTTTCAGATGATTATTAAAACCATTATTCTAGTTTAACATTGTTAGTAATGTTAAGATAATGTTTTAGGATAAATGAAATATCGTTCAACTTTAAAATAATGGAATACTATATTTTTTCAAATTTCCTATACACTTTTATCCTTTAGGTTTTCTTATAATATTTCTTAAAATATAATATTATGTTCGTCTTGTCTATTTACCCATTGCATCGTTGTTGTCTTTATCAAAATTAACGTCAATGGGTCAATTAAATTTAAATTTAAATTTAAATGGGTTAAGTTAGTTAAAACAAATAAAGGGACTGTAAATCGTTTCCTTATCAAAATGATTAAATATCTAAAACATTTTATTTTAAAGTATATTATTTGGTTTTATTAATGATTTAAATTTGAAAGGTATTTTATTAATTTTTAATGACATGTATTGTAATACATACATTTTATCAATTGATTATTGTATAATAATAATTGAGATTTTTTTGAATAGGTAACTTAATACTTTAGAAAGTAATCTCTTATTTTTAAATTATTGAAAATAAGAATTTATTTTGATGCAATGAAAATTATAGTGGAAAATAGTAGAATGTAATTTTCTTTTTTACTAGTTTGAATAATTAAGTTTTTATAAAATAAATTTAATTTGTTGATTTTTATTTATATTATCGTTTAAAATAATATTTATAATTATAATGAAATATTTTTTTTTTTTGTGTTCCAGAGAAAATAATGTCCTAATTTTCCAAATTTTTTCTCTTCAATTTTCTTCTGGAATTAATTTTAACATTATTAAGATCAGCTTAAATTTTTTATTTTTAGCTAATCCTGTTCTAAGCTTTTTATGAAAAGTTGTTTATATTATATTAGTTATGGATACATACTTCATAGATAGGTTTAATTTAAGTACTGCATATACTTAGTACTTAATTATAATTTAATACGTTATTTAATAAAAAGAAAATACCGAATTTACTAGGTAACATAAAATATTAATTTAAGTTATTCATTCTAAAATAGGCTTGGGAAGGGATCTATTGTTATAATTACGTCTCTGGACACACTTTAACTACAAAAAAATGCTTTTGTGTTCTTTTTTATTAATATTTAAGATTTTCAACAATCATTTATTTTTGTGTTTTTTAAACGATAAGTACCTTAAGGATTATTCTGTGAACTGTTTAAAATAGTTTTTGAATGTGAAATAAAATGCAATCATTTTGAGATTTAATTTGAAATTGTAAAAGTTATTTTTTAATCATATTATTTTAACATATTATTGTATTTTAAGATTTTAACATATCATATTATTGTAACATTAATTTATTAGCAGTGAATAATACACATCGTTAACGCGGTGTGTATTAAAATAATTTTACATATGTACATATATTTTACTAATATACGTAGTATATAACGAATGCAAAGCTTATCTACCGCAATTTACCATTACTTTAAAAACGGTTTTTTTTCACTGGAATGGTGAACTGTGAATTGTTTTTCATTATCCTCTTACAGTGATTGTGACAATTAAGTAAATTAATTGAATATTTGTTTTGTGTTTTATAATCGTACTATACTTAAAATATTGATTATACAATTAATTATATCGATAATAACATTGCATTTCTTAAGAATAAAATTATTAAAATAATAATGATAGTCTGTTGTGATTGAGTGAGACGCATTATTGTATTTGGTGTTTTAATTACAATATCCATTAAAATGCTGTGATTTAACACACCGTGATACCAATTTTTCAAAATAATATTATAAATTACATTAAAAATAAATTCCACTTTACCCACACAGAAATCTTATAGATAATCATTTAATATTAAAGTCGTATATATAATATTTAATACATAATATTTAATAAATAATATATGTTTGTATATAATATGACCTTTGCAGATTAATCTTTGAACACAGAATGTTCATGGGTTTTTATGTGTCTGTAGTGTATGTTATTTTAAAATTTTATGTAATATTATACTTTCAGTGCCTACTATTCATTCCGGTTATCGCTCAGAGGCAAAGCCTCTATCGGTCGGATTCCACGCAGTATTATCTAGAATTCTAGACATACAGGTACATATTATATACTAGGTAGAGGACTCGTCGATGCCCTTTGTCCAATCAGTGGCGTATTATTTAGCTTTTTGAGCTTGGAGGCTAAATTATTCTACCCCCTCCACATGTAAACTAAGGAACCATGTAAGTCTCTATAGACCTGATCTGAATATTTTTCTTTAAATTTTGTGTACACATTTTTAAGTGTGTACTTCGCTCGTCGGGGTGTTCTTCGCACGTCGGGTGAGATACTCTTGATAGGCGTATTGAATTTTAAAGAAACGATAAATCATTTCTTCAATAAAACGATTCTGAACGAAGCTTCAACTAATACACAATGATTATTATCAGTTTTGAATTCAAAAGGTACTTTTCTATGATTATACCGTATGACAGTGGTTCCCAAAGTGTGTACCACGACGCTCTGGGGCGCCGCGGTCATGTACAGGGGTGCCGTGGAACCAAACTTTATGCGATTTAAAAATAAATAATAATCAAGATATATAATTTATAACAACTTATATTTTGCACCTGCATTTATCGCCTACTTTCGAACAATAAAGTAACATTAAGCTACGCAACATCAATTGTAATGTTTAAATTGAATTTACAGTTTTAACACTTATTATTAAAATTAAAGAGAAGATAATTTTTCAGGCAAAATCATATCATTTTTGTAAAATATCTTCTGACAAAGACTTTACAATATTCGAATTTTGTATTTTTTTTGTTTTGCACGATTGGTATTCTTCGCACTTCGGGTGTGAAGCTCTTGGTGTGGGTGTATACTTTCTTTCAAAGAAACAATAAATTATTTCTTTAATAAAATGATTCTGGATGAAAGCTTCAAATTCTATATAATAATAATAATCATTGGCGATAAGGATATATTTAATAAAATGTTATTTAATAATGTTGAGTATTCGATATTTGTGTGCGCGCGAGTGAGTATGTGGTAATAAATGTCTTGATAAAAACAAAAAATGCAATAAAAATGTATTTTTATAAATTAATAAATCGTAAACCTCTCAGTAATTAGTGTAATTGGAATTTTAGTCTTTTTTTGGGAATCCTTAGGTTTTGAGCTATATATATATAGAATTAACTTATTTTTTCCAATAATAGGTACATCGAATAAAATTCACTAAATTTTTTCAAATATCCAGTAATAGTCCAATTTTATAAATTAGTAACAAAGTAATCCATGTTTATTTTTATTTATAGTATTCAATATTTATAGTATTTTTTCCGTACTTTTTCTGATTTTTTCCCCATAAAAACCTTGTAAAATTTTTAATTATTCGTCCATAAAAAATTTTCTTACACCAAAATATTTGCAATGTAATTTTCCATCTATGTACCAAAGTTTATAATAATCAGTTATACCAATTATTTTTTATATACGTTTAAGTGTATAATTTTATGTAAAAGTAATGAATTCTATCAAATTATAAACTTTAAACAGTTATAAAACAAAAACATGACTTACGATTTTTGAGATTTTTTTAAGACTATTGGTTACACATATAAGTATGTTTGTATTAAATTTTCAGCTAGTTATAACATGTTAGAATCTAAAAAAAAAAAAAAATACAGAATTTAGAATTTAAATTGTACTAGTTGAAAACACTGAAAAAAAGAGAAGATTATTTCAATATTTTTAAGCTCCCATATTACAGTAAATAATTGGTTTATACAATTATTATCAAGCGCTTTTATAAGTTTCTAATATTTCTGAATTTAAAGTTACGACTAAATAACTAAAATTCAATTCATAATTCATAAAAACAATGTTTAGTGATATTTTAACGTATTTTCTGTAATGTTCGATATTAATTTGCCTATCGATTTTAAAATATATTGAGAATTCCAAAAGAATATAGTAAATAAAATTTATGATTTACAGAGAGACCGGAATGAAACATTTGGATTTCAATTACCCGGTACCAAATTTACATTCACACAGATGATAACTCAACTGATAAAATATACAATTTTAAAACCCATACATGCTTGTTTTACTTAAAATCTAAAAATTGATAGTGACATTGAGAATTAATTAATTGAACTCAAAAGAGATCAGAAGGTATAATATGGTGAAAATTTTTTTAAAGAATAATAACATTGTATATAGGTATATTATTATTACGTTTATTTCAAAGAAAACTTTATGATTAACAATTATTGTATAATTATATAATATTTTGCACTACATATTGTGATGAAATTAAAATGAATAAAATCATTTTACATGAATGTCGAGAGGAAATATTTAAAACTAATGCGTGAACTTAAAAACTGTCAACCTGAAAGTAAAGCTGTGATGTGCTAACCTATTCACTTTCCCCATCTCTGAAAGAATCCCATCCTTTGACACCTGCAATTTACGCCCCACAAATTGCAACGGCATGAACCGCTATTACAGCAGTACTTAGGCCTGTGATCGCAGTTTCCTCCTCTCGGTACACATCGACGGTACTTTTGAACCGGTTTCCTTAACAGACAACAAACTCATGTAAAACGTTTACTATCGTTAAACCTTGAAAAAATATTGTTTAAAATACTGAGGATGACGAATGAGTTAAATGAAGAAATTAATATTTTATAACAAGGATACACAGTCCTTTTTTTTACCTTTTTTGTATATCAGGAAAAGCTAATATTAATCCATCGTCGTCTGCTTCATTATCTATATAATCTTCGAGTCCTGGCAATAAAGATATTCCATCTTCGTCTAAAATTAAAATAAAATCTGTACCAGGAATTTTTATTTTTAATGTACCGCTTTTGAATAAAAATAGGTAGAGTTTAGAACTTTTCGTTGCCCATGAATGCAAAAAAACATTTAAAATCATTTTTTTTTAAGATTTAAAAAAAAGTTAAAACAGATTTTAATCAATAGCGTCTTACATTAATTTAAAGTGTTATTAAGAGATTTATAGACTTATAGTTTCAGCTACTTTTCAAAGTGAATATTATATAAAATTTCTAAATAACCAATAAGAGATAAAATTAATTTATTAACATGTAGAATTAATGTTTAATAGTCATTTTTCTAGTAGTACTTATATGATATCAATATAAATATCATATTTTAACGTGGGAAATTGTTTAAATTTTACTGGTTTAAAGAAAATGATAAACGTCAGATTGTCAACTTTATTTATAATTCATTAAAAGTTCTGAAAATACTGAAATGTTCAAATTAAAATTATTATCTTTAAGACCTAAAAAATGTTTTAAACCGCATTACTTTTTCAATTCACTTACTAAAAATATTTCATAAGTAAAAAACATCCTACGTAGCCGCATAGGTAATCTAATTTTTACTCGTAGGCGCAATGCACATAAAAAATGTAGAGTACTTTAAAAAAGTTATACTTTGACACCGGATTCCGAAAGATTCCTAATTTGGATTTATATGAGTACTACTACGGAAGATATTATAAGTTACAATTTGTAATTAATTATAATACAGTTTCTAAACTACCACTATATGGCTTTTGTGACAAAGTGTTTTAAAGTATTACATTTTTCACAGAGTGTATTTTAAAATTGACCCGTTTGACTTATAATTTAATATAACTCCACATATTTTATGTTACATATGATTCACAACCACGTTATAAGTTTGCTATAACTATTAATTACAGTTTTTTTCTTTATGGTAAATTACATTACTATTAATTTAAAGTGTTTTCATGAGGAGATTAATATTTTTTACAGTTAGGACAAGTTATAAGCTGGATTTTTAATATTTTAGCAGGCTTTTACAGCGAAAACGTCTAAAAATAACTTATGTCATTTTATCTTTCATAATATCCTTAAATTAACGTATTTTAACTCAAAGTGAAGTATGAGTAGATTTAACATCATTTAATTTTTAAACCAAAAATAGCAAAGTGTTAATCTTTAGGGTGAAAAGTTTCACTGAAATAAAAGCCTTTAGATTTTGTTCAACATCTTTGATGCTATAAGAGTAATATGATGTTGGCTTTTTTTTAAACGCTAATTTTAGCATTTTCATTTAAATTAGGTATTTAAATTGAGTATTTTACTTACCAAAAGAATCTTTTTCGGAATAATTATCTAAAGGAGATGCTTTAGATGACTGTCCCAGGAAAAGTAAAGATATATGAATAACCACTAAGGCAGCAATGAAGCACTTCATTTTGATTTTGTATGCTTTAACAAATATAAACAAATATTTTTGATTAATTGGAATCACTAGTAATAATTGTATACCTTTATACAGTGTTTCTATTTATAGAAAATTTTCAACAATGTTTTTTTTTCGGAATAATTATATTTACAGATAGTGATAATTAAAAAGAGGTGGTGAATACAATTTTTAATAATATGTAATAAAACTAAAGGTTTTTCAAGTTATAATATTTGTATTTATGTTTATCACTATTGTTGAATTTGTTTCTTAGGTGTTTTTATTAATATGTCGTATTTTATAATATACATAAAACACATTATTAATATTATACTATGCATTTAAATTTAATTATTTACACTAAAACATGTTTACATAGTTGAAATATTATGTATTGGTAATTTTCCGAATTTAATTTTCGGATTTAAAAAAAGATTTTAACTTCTAAGAGACTAATTTAAAATGATGTGAATATTTTTTTGAACAACCTCATTCTAAAAATTAATATAAATATAATTATTTGGGAAAAATGTATTGCATCAAACTTGATGTTACTAAAAATGTGTGATTCGGATAGTTGATTTTCAGTAAATTGTTTTTGTTATCAGTGTTATCATTAAATATACTATGAGAACAGTTACTGAACGAGTGAACTGAAACACCCCAAAACACGCCCATCGAGTTTTAATGTTATTGAAGAATACCAAATTAGTTCAAAAACGATATTGAAACAAGAGCATTAGTTGTCGGTGATAACTATTAAGTAATAATTATTAGTTATTGCTTATTTGTTATTAGGTACTTTATGAGTGTTGTTCATTATAATACAGGAACGAAGTTTCCGTTAAAATTATTTTAAAAAATTAAAGACTATGTAGTTAGACAAACATACCATTAAATAAGAAATTATTACTTTGATTATCATTTTGTGACTTAAATAGTTTATTTTCAGGTGATAAATCTTTGAAAAATGGGACTATTTACGTAACGTGTATAAAATATACAAAATTGAGTGTATTTCCATTATACATCATGTAACTCAATACCCACGTACCTGCATGAGATTTTACGATTATATATTGTCGATTTACTGGAATAACACGTATAATATTAAAGTTAAAATACAGTACTTTTTCCAGTTATTATTTTTGAAATCCATCATGAAACACATTCCAACGGTTCGCATTACATATAACAATAGCTGTCGTTAACGTAATAATGTGTTTACTTAATGACCTATAATATATTATATACGGTCTATGGTGAAGAATTTAACAAAAGTAACCACAATAGTTACCTACTACACAAAAACATTAAAGTTATTTATATTTTCGCGTAAAGACGTGGACGAGAAAAACGCGTGAGTGTATATATAATACCTGTAGAAAAAAAAGCTCAACTTTCAGTCTTCAATGGCAGGAATGTTCTGGAATAATGATCTGAATATTACGATAGTTGAATAATGATTAGGCGTGTAAAGTTCTTTGAAAATCGTTCTTAAATTTAATATAATTTTTAAATAATGTGAGTACACGTCATGTTTTGCATTCGATGTCTTCCTAAATGACATTATAACGCTGTGAAATAATGTCGGAAATATAATGAAATATTGAGATAGTAAATATATTTTGCGTAGGATCTGGCAATTATTATTCTACCATAAGATTGCTTAATTATTACAAATCGGAAATTATTTAATGTCATTAACGTAATCATTACATGAATAGGTGCGTGGCTGATCCAACAATTGGTACGCAAGTTGTGTAATTGTTTAATAATTGATATTTGATAAATGATAATGATTTATACTCGAAGGAATTAATTTATGTAACTCGAATATATTATGGTATAATATTCATAATATGTTATTCTTCACACATTGACGAGCATTAAGTTTAGTTGCGCGAAATCATAATTTAAGGAATCAATGTAAATTTAAAATTTTGGGCAGATTTATTATGATTCTTAGAAAATTAACAGTCATAAGCCTGGTTTATTAAGGGACATGAGTATATATTTTTTTAGGGATCAAAACTTTGGCATTATATTATATGCTTAACATATTAACGTACAAGAAAACGTAGTTATTTTGTTACTTATAAGAACTTTGCACGATAAACTCTCATGGCTTCAATTTAAAAAATTTTCTGATTTAGCATTCTTTACTCATACAATTTGCATATATTTATAGCCTTGTAGGGGAAAATGATCTCAGAATTTGAATTTGTCTATTTAGTTTTATAATTGTATTAGTTATTAGTGTTATTTACAACAAATTATGAAATAGCATTAGAATTCTATAAAAATATGATAATATAATATAATAATATTTTATAAATATCTTTTAGGCCACAAAAAAAAAAAGAAACAATTCACAACTCGTATTTAAATGTATATTTAACATGAACATTTGTATATTTATTTAAATGATTATCAAAATTGAAATATTTTAGAATTCAAAATGTTTCATTTAATCAAATATATAGCTCCACATTTGTTTACTTCGTATTGCATATAAAAACAAAGATAATTGTGAAATTTCACAATATGTTGTTGTACCTACATTTTATACATTTTAATTACGTAGTGTATAATACGAAAATTGATTTTGTCGTACTAATAATGTAGTATTTTCGGAAAAAAAAACAATAAAATTATGATAGTCATACTATACCTATAAACTGTCTTAAATAATCTAAATTGATGGGATTCTTATTAATTACAATCAGCAAAGAGCAATTTATAATTACACGAGTATAGTTTAAAAGGCTTTTATAGTAATATTAGAAATACGTTTTATGGAAAAAATGAAGTTACATTAAATTATTTTAAGAAAAGGAATTTATGTAATTATTTGCACAACCAGAGTTCAGTTATTATAATATATTATATTTGACATTCAATTAAAATCTGCTGTAATAGGATACACATTATATTGTACTTATTTAGACCTATATAATATAACTTATGTATAATTAATATGCTTTTAAAATCGTTCAATCGTGAGTCCAATAGTTTTTTTAACAATTCAATAGTTTTAATTTTTACAAATTTGTATTAATAAAATATAAGCGTATTTTAAGCAAATTAAAGTTGTGTAATACTGTCAAGTTCTTCTGGAGACGCTGTATTATCAGAATTCAATTGTTTCATGCCTTGAATACGTATTGTAAATGAATATGCAAATGTACTGATGGTTTCATTCTATTATTGAGTTTGTTTCGTTATTTAGTTTATATATTTGGTCTAAAAATAATATTTAATGTAATTATCATTTTCTATAATTATTATTTTCAAATAAGTAGCATACTGTCTAGAATATTAATTTGTTATGAATATACATTTGAATAAATCATACAAGTTTTATATATATATATACACATATACATATATATATATTAAAAACTATGCTCCTGTACTTTATTTTTATAATGCCCGTTATAAAATATGTTGACTATTGATACATATATAATTTTTAAACCTTCAAGTTTATAATGCTTATATTTTAATTTTTGTCTCTCATTTACATTACATTCAGTGATTTTACATGCTGCCTTCGAATACTACTTTTTGTTGTCTTTTATTAGCGTAATTTTTCAAGTTTTTTATTTATTCGATTGAAAACTATTATCTACCTACTTATGAATTAATACTTTCAATTTTGAAACTCTAATTAAAAGGAAATATTATTGTTTTGGGAAATTTCAATTCTTCAAATTTTTGTGTTTGTTCAATAGTGCAAGAGAAATAAATGTTTTTAGTATAATGTAGTACAAATGTAAAGAAGCAGGGGCATTTCCTAAAAATATACTGTCCTTACTTCGATACTCGATACATTAAATGCTCATATCTTGTAAGCTACTAGTCAATAATAAAAAAAACACATTTAAAGATATGAATTCTCTTTTAGAATATTTAGTTATAATTCGTGGTTGCCACTTTAGAAAACAAATCTACAAATAATTATATTATTTTGTTAAGGTTTTAAATTGTATTAAGACAAATAAGAAAGGAATGATATATTTAATATATCTTAAATTTAAATAAAAATGGTTAATGGATATCAGTTATATAATAATTAATTTCTATTAAAAATATAAGCTTAAGTTTTAAATTGTACACAATATATTATCATAACTATACTTAATTTATTTTCTGAATTAAAAATTTAAATTTGGGCTAATTATCTGTTACGAATGTAAAAGTACATAATTATAAAGGAAACAATAAAGTATGTAACAATAATAAAGTTTATAATTCACGTAATAATTTTTTTGTAACCTAAAATTTTTAATATTTTATAAAAGTAAGCGTATGATTTGTAATTTATGATCCGATTAAAATAAATATAAATTTGCAAAGAATAGCGAACAAATGTTTTTATGAAATAATTATATTTTTATTCAATACGTATTTATGTATAATAGCACTTTGTAAGTTATAACTAAATATTTAAGATATTAATTATATATAAATTTGTATTTATTATTTACAGAAAATAATAAACATGAAAACTTACTCGTAAGATGAGACAGAAGACAACAGAATACGTTGAACGCCGGGGTTAACTTCAGAATGGATTCTGAGCAATGTTATTGCCGTTTCAGCCTTTATAAGCGACTATCACTGGATGAGAGAAGGGTGGAAAACCACCCTATACAAAGTTTTCTTAGCGCACACTCCTTTTCTTATATCATTGCCCACACATTTAATATAACAATGAATTAAATTTTTTCCTGAGCAATCTTTTATCATTAAAAAACAAACGACTCATTAATTTAATTCTTAAAAAAAAAAATAAACTTGTATATAATATTACATTAACTCCATTTTAGTGTTATTTTCTGTAAAATATGGAATATGACGTATTTGAGTGAGTTTATTTATTAATGACGTCAATCTAGGTTATGATTGTAAATTTTATTTGATAAATAAAAATACAATTTTACGCACTCATAAGTCATTGTTTAACAAAATAAAAATAAATGTCCTAGTAGGTAGTAAAGTTAACGTTCATTGTTTAAACTTATAGTTTTGTAAAATAGTACATACATTTTATGTTATAACTTCCTAGTCTAGAAGTTTATGAAGGACTTAGTGCTTATTCAATTTGTGATTATATTGTTAAAATAAATAATAAAACGAATTATTAATTATATTTTATTATTATTAAACTATTAATAATTAATTATATTAAACTCATTTAATTCATGTCGTAATGAGTCAGTACGATAATAATTCAACTATTATTATCCTTTTAACTAAATAAATTATTTTCTAGAAAATTTCATTGATCAAAACAATTTTCTGTTTCTAACTTTACCTATTCGATATTCATAATTTTTCTATCATATCTTGATAATCTTATTTATTTATTTTTTTTATACTGTTTATTTGTAAATTAATTATGTATCTATAATCTAATATGTTAGTAGGTATGTAAAATGTATACCATTAAAACGTTTATTTTAAGAAAAATAAACTTTCTATTAATAGGTACTTTGTTAAATTTATTATGATAAATTTATAATTTTTGGATTTCAAATTAAACTTGAAATATTAGTTCAAAGGTTATTTAGCATAAGATAAATACCTATATTTAATTACTATTTAAAATGAAAATGAATACACTACACTTGTTTTTTTCAAAAAAGCATTTGTTGTTATTGTATTGTTATTTATTGTTTACCAATTTAATATTGAAATAAGCATTTTATTTTTTTACGTCTGTTTAAAATTTGATCATGAGCAACATTAGCAATTAGTTCTTAAGTGAGATGAATAGAATATTAAATACGTAATTGATTAAAAATAAGAATACTATAATTTTTTAAAAATTGAAGTATTATTAAAATGAAGTAATAAAGATTAAACCAATAATGATTGAAAAATCGAAAATGAGTGAATTCGTATAAATTACAATTTTTAAATACCTAAACAAAAGACGTTTCTCACTGTAAGTTTTAAAATAATACTTCATAATAACTATCCAGTACAGCTTATTTTAAAATAATTAATTAAACACATTATTTTAAAAATTCATTTTGGATGACAAGAAAATATTTCTTCAAATTGTAAAATAGTCAATAGAGTAATTTGTTTGTTTCAAGCTTGCGTTCATTATCTACCTTCTTTTTATTATTAAAAATATAACTCGCATTAAAAATTACCAATTGAATATTCCAGCGATTTAATATATTAAAAGGTTTAAATTTAAATCTATTTACATTCAAAATTTCAAATTGTATACACATGTGTAAAAACTACTATGAATAATCGGTGAAAATTTAAGCTTTCTAATGTAATTAAATGAAAAAAAAAGCTATGAAAATCTATTTCGTAGACAAAACATATATAGTGAATCTAAGAGTATTTTTTTTTTTGATTTTTATTTTTTACGTTTTCGACCTTTCTTTGCAATAAATAAAAATTTGACAAAGTTGAAATACAACCTTTCAAAAGTATGAACTAGATTAAACTTTTTACCGTGAAGTAAATGTCAGTATATTAATCAAAACCATTACAGACATGAAAAAGGTATTAAAAAAATACATTTGTAAAAATAATATCATTGCTTCAAAAATATAATTTATTAGGTGAAAAAGTATTTCAGTTAATTTAGTTAAATTATGCAGAACAATAATTTTCAGTGTTACATTAAGTATAATATATATTATAATAAGAGAATAATCCACATTCATTTAATTATTTGTGAGAATGATCAATTTTGCAGTGATTTGAAACTTTAAGCTCTTATAATTACTATAAGTTGACTGGCGTGAGAAAAAAGCTATTACAATAAATAAAAATTGATTGTAACTTATTTTAACAAAAATATAAATATAAGTATACCATTAAATGAGTAAAATTTTCAGTTTCGTACAAATTAGAAATACAATTTAGTTTGTGTATTTATTATTACTAGTAACTAGATATAGTGACGACAATAGATTCGATCACATTTAATGAAGAATAATTTTACACTTAATTATGCAAACACAATAATTGTATAAACACGGCTCCTTACGTTTTGATATACTGTGACTTGTGCATCATCATGCCAATGAAAATTTTAGATTCTGAATGAAGCGAAAAAGCAAGTGTTTTTTTAATGATGTTTATTTATTTACAATTTCTTTCTTCTGTAAACATTTTTTTGTATAAAAATAATTGACCAAAAGTTTAGACCAGCAACTTTTGGAATCAGAATTTGCTTCTTAATGGTAATTTTAAAAGGTAATTTTTCAAAATGCTTAATACTTTTTTTCTCAACCCAAAATTTGATAAAAACGTATTAAAACTATCTTTTTTATTTCAAACTTTATGAAAATTTAAATATAGATAGGAAATAATATGATAAATGTTTTGGTACAAGAAAATCTTTAAAATGTAGACTTTTATTTCTCATCATGTATTTTTTCCTAGTTATTGTAGAACATAAAACTGGTTGAGTAAAAATAAAAATGTATTGGAATCATAACAAATTTATCATTTTTAAGTTTTTAATAATTTTATTGTCTTGAATAAACTGAAACTCCACTCAGAATCTTTTTTTTTTTTGAAGAAGTGATTTATTGTTTCTTTAAAATTCAATATACCTATCAAGAGTATCTTTCCCGAGAAGCAGAGAATACCAATGTCCAATGGTGTAAATTATACCTGGGGTTTAATACTTATTTCTTATGCAGTCATTGGGAATCGATTGGCCATAGGATCGGGTAGTACATTTGAACTTGCTCGGCCTTTGTTTGATTGTATGAGTGTATAATTGAAAACTATACGACCTAAATATGTATTTTAATAAAAAATCTCTTTATTCAATAATCCACCTCTACCTCTAATTTGCATTCCCAAGTAAGGTACTTCCGAAGTTTTCGCTATACGTACCTAATGGACACTGGTGCATATTTCTTGAACTGCGATGATTCAGTAAGTAGGAATTGATTTATTAAATACGTGAATATATCGCAAGTCATTTATTACACATATATGTTTATATACGATTTAAAGATAAGAATATAAATATACATAACTATTTTCTAAATAGATATATTTTAACAGAAAAAAATAAAAAAATTATTCACTTTTCGAATATTGTTAATTAAAAATAGCAAAAATTATTTTACTTAATAAAATGCCGGATATACTATACGCCATGGATATTCTTCATTCTTCTAGTAGTATACCTTTGGTGGTTGTGTTGAATTTTTTGTTAAATAATAACTATGAATTATTTCATTAATACAATCATTATGTGCGTTATTTCAGTTAAGTGAAGACATTTAATCTTTAAGAAAATTCGACCACAGGTAGAAAATAACGAGAGAAATATTTTGGTTAAAAAAAATGTCAACCTTATTAAGAACTAAATGTTTTATGCGGTTTTTCTAAAAAAAAATCATATTTCACGTGAAAATGGCCAGTTTTGTACAAAAAATATTAACTTTAAACAAAAAAAAAAAAGTAACGTTTTGAAATTTTTTCAGGTCCGTAAAACCCATATATTAAATGAGTTAAGTTATATTAAGTGTTTAGCTTATGATATCTACAACTTAAAATTTTTATAGAAAAACCAGGTATTTCAAAATTTCATATATTTTATCCTATAAGTGAACTCTTTAAGGTAGTATCGAATACAAAAATATTTTCACAGTAAAAAAAAATTAAAAAAAAAATAAAAAGCACCTAAAAAAAAAATAAGCCGGACATACTTCGCACGATGGGTGTATTTCGCACGACGGGTGGTATTCTCTTGACGGGCGTATCAAATTTTAAAGAAACGATAAATCATTTCTTCAGTAAAACGATTCTGAACAAAGGAA